>PVJX010005052.1:0-88541 GCA_004027295.1 Dolichotis patagonum
ATCTACACAAGTGGCCAATATAAGAAGCAATTGGTTCAGATAGTCTTCAATGGCTTCCCACTGCCCGCTGAACAAAGTTTAAGCTCCTTACAATAGCACATAAGCCGTGGTTATTCACCTCTCCACCTCTTCTCCTGCCACAAGTTCAAGCTGCCCTACGCTACTCCACAGTTTCCTTTGCCTGTGTTGCTCCTGAATACCCCTGTCCCTTTTCACCTGCTATCAATTCTGCACCGGATTTCCTTTTCTCCTGGCCCCTTCAGTGTCCCTTATCTATCTTTCAAGTCCCAAATCACACATGATCTCATCTGAGAGCTGTCCTATGCTCCTTTGCAACCCCAGCCATCAGCTCTGCCCTCTGTGCTGCCACAACTGTGAACACACATTATTTCCACTGGGCCACGTCCCACAGTGTATGAAATCATTGTTTGCACTACTTGTCACTCCCATCCAGACCATGAGCTCCAGGGAGCCGGGACCATAATTGTTCATCTTTGTTGACTGAATAAATTGCCCCTCATTTCCCTCCTCTCCAGTTCCAAGGCTAACTCAATTGTAAGCTGTGACCAAGTACCATGGTCCAATACAGTGACTGTTCCCCTGAGGCTTTCAGGGCTGGAAGATGATTCCAGGATACAGAAAAAGAAGCAGTGTGACTAGGGAAGGATGAGTGAGGTATGTTTTTCAGGAAGATCAAGGAATGGGAGACAGGTAATGAGGGGCACAGAGGAATCAGGCCCCAAAGGAAGTGGAGGCTTGGGTCAAACCAGTTGTGGCAGCATCTCCAGCCTCTTTCAAGTGTGTGCAGTTTTGGGAGAAAAGGAACAGGGAGGGGGGATCCAGTGCAGGCCTTGGGATCTGCATTTGTACCTAGCAGGAGTCCCCTAATAGCACTAGCAGGAAATCCAGGGCTCAGGGTGTTTCCTAGGCCTCCAGGACAGGTTGCTCAGTCCAGTGCCAAGGTCTTTACTTCCTGTCTCATGGCCAAGGGAAAAAACCCCAAACAATGAGATCTAGATCACATAGTAAAAGGCTTCCAGCCCTAATTGCAATGTGATAGCTCAGACTGGATTCTGGAACAGAACAAGGACATGAGTGGAAAAAAATGTGAAATCTAAATAAAGGCTCTAGTTTAGTTAATAGCTGTGTACCAATGCTAATTTCTCCACTTTGACGAATGTATCATGGTTAGATGAGAACTTAATTTGGGGGGAAGCTAGGTAAAGGGTATGCAGGAACACTGTACCATCTTTGCTACTTTCACATAAATCTAGAGTTCTTCAAAAGCCAAGCTTAAAATTTGGGAGGCAGGAACAGAAAGTCTCAGTTTAAACAGAAGTTAAAGGAGCAACAAGAGAGATTACGGATTTAACTCTTGGTTAGGAACCTAAAGACTATTGCTGTATTCATTCATGCGCTCAACAAATATTCACTGAGCACCTTCTATGTGCCAAGCAGTTTCCAGAGCACTGGCCACAGCAGTGAACTACCAGAGCGGAATCCCTGCCTTCCCGGAGCTTGAGTTTTGGTGGATCTGGAAAGCGTCCAGAACTAACGCTGCATCACCCTTCTGGCTCCAGCACACAGCTCCCAGGATACATCACAGCAGGATTCAGGAAGGGCTGGCGGAAGGCTTGAGGTGACTTCAGACTGTGCACACTGAGCTGGGCTGACTCCTTGGCTTCTGGGTCCTCATGGAACTGGGCTTTCTCTTTTAATAAATTGAGCAAAGTTAGAAACCAACATTCGACTGGAGATATGCAGTTCAGTAGATGTGAGAGTTGTGTGGAAAGCATGAAAGTGCCTTTATCCGTATGACAGGAGTAAATATTTAGATTCAGATCAAAAACAGGGTTAAGACCCCCTTCTGGAGTTGTTACAAGCCATTCTCTGTTCGCTGACGAAAAAAAAAATCCCCAGGGCTGGAGTTTAAAAAAAAAAAAAATCTAAGCGAACACCATGCCAGTACTCAGTGCAGGGCTGGGGACTGGCAGCGGCGACCAGCCCCAAGATCAGGTTCAGGGTCAGCACGCACCCCCACTCTCTCCAAGCAATCCTGCCGCCGCACGGAAGAGATTGGAGCTCGGCTCCCCTGGAGCCCGCGGAATCACCGAAGGCACCAGAGAGCCCCCCGCTCCAGGAGCCCAGCCCAAGCGACCCCGCCTCCGCCTCTGGAGGGAAAGTTGTTGCTCAACCTTGAGGAATGCGGGGCCGAAGCGGCGCGGGAGGAAGCGCGGGAGATTCCGGCGGCGGGCGGCGGGTCCGCCCTGCAAACCTCGCCCTCGCGTGAGCCGCAGCCACAGCGGGGCACCGGCGGCGGAGGCCCCAGGCGCGGCCCACAGCCCGGGGACGCCACCGGCCCAGCCGAGGCGCCGCCTCTGGGCCCAAGGTCTGCGGGGCGGGGGTGGGGACCCTCCTAGAAGGCGAGGGCTTTTGTCTCTTTAAGGTGCAAGATTTATCACCCCCACCTGAAGAGACCCTTGAGCATTGGAGGCACTCCATAAACCTTTTGAAAGAACGAGCAAATCTCTGTCGGCCTCAGTTTCCTCAGGGGTTATAAGGAAGAGTTTGATCTCTGAATCCCCTAGCAACTCTAACATCCTAGGATGCTGAGACTAAATCCCATGTGTACTGCTGTGGTTTTGCTTTTAGTTTTTCAGGGACATTTTTAGTGCTACCCTTTATGATGTGCCAGGAGTGAATTTGACACCAGATGGCTTTTTTTTTTTTTTTTTTTAAAGAAAGAAGACAAAGGGAGGGAGAAAAATATTTTCCAACTGGCAGTGCTGACAGCATTTTGGAAGGGAATCCAGGGAGGCAAAGAAGAGCTGCTTCAGCCTAGTTCTGCCTGCACGCTGCCACCCCAGCCTCCTCCAGAAATGGGGCAGATCAGACTGGAGCTTTTTTATGGATAAGGCGCACAACACGTCATCTTGTGGTACCCCCTCTAGCCTTCGGAGAACTGGCCCCTGAGCTGCAGGGTTATGGGTTCCAGCTACAGGCAGGGCTGTGGCTAAAGGCTGGCTCTGGTGTTAATTAGAAGAACAGAGAGACACCTGGCAAATCAAAAGCTAGCGCTCCCTGTTTAGAGGAATATTCAGGGAAAATAGCCAAAGTGCCAATGTCTTGTCCAGAATTCCTGGTCTCTCAGACCCCAGCTCTTTTTTCCCATCCTAGGCCTGGAGTGTGGAGACTTGTCCTTGCTCAAACTGGCATCTAGCTCCATTCTTAATATGCTATGGCGCAGGGAAGGGGAATTCCTGGAATAAGCAATTTGGCAGGGTGCATGGTGATGTCAATTGGGAATGCTGCAGTCAGGCTGCTTCGGTTCAGTTGTCTTGGCTCTACCACTAGTTGTTTGTTTGATGAGGACAAGAAACCTTACTTTCCTGTGCCTTTGCTTCCCAACTATAAAATGGAATAGCTAAAATTCCTACCATAGAAGTTTAGGAGGTAATACAAGAAAAGTGCCTCTTCAACCAACCCTGGCACAAGGGCAGCACTCAATATTGTCTTATCTGTTCAGCTACAGGTCTTCATGTTGGGCAAGTTCTCAAAAGCGGCTGTCTGTGAAGAGCCTACTGTGGCACTGGAACCTTTGAGCAAAGGCATCTCAGTCGTACTGGCTGGTCTTTTCCCTCCTCTGCCTCCTCCTTTACATCCCAGGAGACAGAAGGAAGCCTGTACTGCAGGAGCAGAATTATTCACTTCAACTTCCCCCTAAAGAGATCTTGGGGAGAAAGGGAATAGGGGTTGAGAAGAAGACTGCCGGTGGCAGGCTGAGGGGTTGTGACCAATGCAGTAGACGGCAGATAAACCAATGCTCTATAGGCCACAGGTGGCAGGTAGTGGCTGCCCGTGTGTTAAAGGACAGGGAGGGGAGTCCAGGGATCTTTTTACTAGGTTACTGGTGTCCTGAACAAAGAATTACACGAGACTCACAGAAAAGGCAGAAAGGGTATAGTTTTATTCAAGGCTAAAAGAAGTATATTCTACAGGGCAACAGCAGGCCAGTGAAAAGGGCTTACTGTGGCCCCAAACCTAAAGGGAAAGTATCCAAAATACCTGGATTGGTCTCCACCTTATGCAAATGTGGCACTGGGGACAACTATCCTATGGAAAACAAATTCGTCTTCCCACAGAATATAAACTGTCCTATCAAAAACTTGCTTGGTCTCTTGCTAGATGTAAATGAAGGATCAGAAATGGTGTCTTTTGATTGGTCATGCCTATATGTAAATAAGGAACTGAGAATAACATCTTCTAATTGGTCCAAATTCAAATGAAGGATTGAGAATACTGCTTTCCTTTGTTTTTGGTGGGCAATAGTGGGGATCAAACTCACAACCTCGCACTTATCAGGCAGGCCCTTGTGCTGCTGAGCTAAACCCACCCCGCCCCCCAAGAATACAGCTTTCTGACTGGTCCTGCATACAGAGCTCAGTAGCTGTAAGCCTAGAGATATTTTGGGTCCAGGGTTGTGTACATGTCTTTTCTTTTTAGGAAACACCTTGGTCGACCTCTTAGGTATGGATTTTTATGACCCTTGACACATTCCATCCAGTTGGTTGTCAGTTTGCCCAGGCTCTAATCTCCTACCTTATGTGGTCTGTAACTCTGCTGTGTCCTTGCCCTGCTTAAAACCTGTTTCAGATTCAGTGTCATGAAACCTCAACCAAAGAGTTCCTCGAGGCCACCTGTTTCTCTATCACCCACATAAATACCCAGCAGGAGCTGCTCACAAGCAAAGACTTCAAAATTGTTGACTGGGGTTCCAGGGATATAGCTCAGGGGTGCAGCACCTGCCTGGCAAGCATGAGGGCCCAAATTCAATTCCTGCTACCCATCAAAAAGTTTTTTAAAAAAAGAGCCGGGTGTGGTGGCACATCCCTGTAATCCTAGCACTTGGGAGTCTGAGGCAGGAGAATTGCTGTGAGTTCGAGGCCAGCCTAGGCTATAAAGCGAGTTCAAGGGCAGCCTGAACTGCACAGTGAAATCCTGACTCAAAAAGACAGAAAGAAGGAGAAGGAGAACAAGTGTTAACTGATTGTTTGAACTGTTAAGGGAACCAGGCTGGAACTGGATGGGCATGGAGAGACAAAGGCAGCCAAGCACCTGGGGACACATGTTCATGGCCTCCCTGCAGAGGCCTCACCCTGGCAGAGGCCTCACACAGGCAGAAAGTTCCCTAAGAGCAGAGACTTGCCTTTCTATTCATTGCTACATCCCAGTCCCTTTCACAGTGACTGGTATGCAGTGTCTACCTACTGAGTGGTAGTCTTCTGCCCCAGCTAGTCCTCTTCCTTCTAGCATTTTCAGTCAACTGTTTCCTACTAGGTAATTCTTCTGTCTACAAAAATAGTCACCCTCCTTTATTTTGTAAACCCTTTTATTGTTCCTACCTTGTATCCATCATCTTATTTTCCTTTATTTACCCCAACAGCTATGGAGGGACAGGATAGCTGGCATTTATGTCAGAACCTTCAAACAAATGAGCAAGTCTATCTTTTATTCACTTCATAGAGAGGGTTAGTTCCACCTTCAATAAAAGCAAGGCTCTGAGTCAGCTTCTCTGTGACTGTCTCCGAAATCTTTGGCCTACTGGGCTTCCCCTTATGTTTCCTTGGCCAGGGCTGCACCATGTGCCTATGCCTGGCCTAATCACTAATGAGGCGGAAGCACCCTGGGTGGCTGAGATTCATCAACATTCATTCTCTGTGGCTTAGGAGGCGTCTCCTTCCCTGGGTACAGGGCAGGGAAATGTCAGAACAGAATCAAGCCTTTGCCACTGTGCAAACGCTCATGCACACGTGCACACACAGGGTAGGGAGTGGCTGGTTATTTGATGAAGTACCCAATAACTTTCTAATAAATTGTTTTTGTGCTTCAGTTAGCCAGAGCTGGTTTCTGTGGCCTGTGACCACACAGCCCTGGCTGACTGACACTCGGGCTGAGCAGTAAGGATGACAGGAGCAGCATTTGTCACCAGGAGAGATGTCATTACACATCCGTGAGATCAGATGGAATGCCCGCCCAGAAACAGGTGGGAAACAGACCTAGGACCTCAAGAACAGTATGTGGGGCTCAGCGCTTAGACTACCTCAGGCTACATAGCCTAGAGAAGATAGGTCACATGGATGTCAGAAACACTGAAGCGGACTGAAGTGATCACCCTCCCTTTTAAAATTCTATCTTTCTTTGGTGCCCAAGAAATGAACCACCTAGATGACTGACCTCTCCCACCTACCAACTTTCAGCAGAAGATGTGAACAATTAAGCTCCTATTTCCCCTTCCCCATTTCTCACTCTCCTCGGGGACTTGCTGCTGTGCAATTCTGCATTTAAGCCCCTCTCTTATCTCTGGACAGAGAGTTCATCATCACTCGGACCTGTCCCCCACCTCAAATTTGAGACTGTCTTTCCTTCTCTCACCTGGAACCCTTTCCTTCCTCCTCCCACTCTGCCTCACATGGAACCTGCTCTGAAGAACCTGGCATGGGATACCAATATCTGACAGGCCGTTCAGACAGTCTTGTCCCCTTGTGCACAGATCAAGACCACAGTCAGCTACCTCACTAGTCCTCCCTCTGGCTCAAAAATGGTCCTCACACCTCTTGTGCCAATATGTGAGCTGCAGCCCACTGCTCACTGTACCCGTATTTCCCCTACTGTACTCACCCTTGCTGCTCAGGAAGTCTCACTGGCACTTCTCTTTACAGGAGTTTCCAATCAAACTTCTTCTGTGGCTTTCCAAGTTCTGGAAACTCCTTTCTTCCCCTCACCCCTTCCTCCTGACAGATGACCTCCTCCTTGCACCTTTGTCAGCAAAACCAAGAATATCTGCCATGAACTTTGATACATCCTCAAGATGACACCCCTAACTCCTAGTGACAACATAGTAAAGTCCCCTTTCTCAAAAGTCACCCCCCAATGTAAGAAAAACAAATAACAGAAAGCCAAAGTCCATGTTCATCCAAACTAGGAGACATTTAGAATCCCAGCCCACATCACATGAAAACAGCGGATGGGAGGAAAGTGGCAAATGACCTCACAGGGCGCTGGAAAAACAGGCCCAAACACCCTGGGTGCATTCCCACAAGACACAAGCTGATTCTTCCCTCAGAATCCCAAAAAGGCTCAGGAATTGGAAATAGCAACTAAATCAGAAGGCAGAAAATCAATCAATCAATCAGAAGGCAGGGCCTCAAACCTGGGGGTTGCTTAAAGAGCAATTAGACTCAGGAAGCCTGGCCATACCCGCACAGTCAAAGGACTTACTGTGTCCCCTGCCCTACTCATGCAAGACACAGGGGAATAGAGACACTGGACTTTGCTGACGGGGTGGGGTTATAGCGGAGAACAGGGAGTGGGATCAAACACTGACTGGAAGTCACTAGAGGATCTTTTTCTGGAAAAACCAAACTGTGCCACAGGAAAAAAGTGACTGACACTAACAGTGGTACTCTTTAGTGAGGGTCTCATCAGCCAGCCATTGACTGTCCCACCATAAGCTCACACAGGGAGGGTCCACCTGGCTCTCCAGTGCTTCCTTAAGGTGGAGGGACAGCCATGGTAGCTAGGTAGCTGAGGAAAGTCCACAACATGATACAGATTGAAGCAACAGAATACCTGAAACGAGAGGAAACAGAGACAATACCAGGAGAAGCAACACCCTCAAAAGCATAAGATGCTGCATGCATCCAAAAAATGTGAAACTTTTTTTAAAAGAAAGAAAACGTGAAAAAGCTTAGTTATGTTTCTCTCATTGTTGGAACAAAATACCTGATGCCCAAAAGGAAGGAAGGAAAGGTTTATATAGCTCATAGTTTGTGGAGGTTTTAGTCCATAATCAGCTGGCTCAGTGTGGCATGGCACATGGGCAACCCTTCAAGGCAGCAGAAGACAACAAAAGCAACAAGAGTGAAAGTTGGGGAGAGCAAGCCTCTTTTTCTCCCCTATATTGTAAGCAAGCTAGGGCTCCATAGGGCAGGTGCAGCACTCACACCATCTCCCTGCCCTCCCCTTGCACATGATGAGGATGTTTACAAAGTGAGGACCCTGGCCCCCTGCTGATTGCTTCCTTAAACTTCTAAACTCCTCAAGTTGACACAATGTATCAACCATTGCAACACTGTTGATATTTTTTGGTGTTATTGCTTTGAGACAAGGTCTCCCTATGTAGTGCAGGGTGGCCTTGAACTCACTATGTAGCCCAAACTGGCCTTGAACTTGTGGTGATCTTCCTGCCTCAGCCTCCCAAATGTTGTGATTACAGGCATATACCACTAAACCTGGCTTGAAATTTTTCTGATTTTCTTTTTTTTTTGTACTCAGAATTGAACCCAGGGCCTTGTGTTTGCCAGATAGGTGCTGTACCCCCTGAGTTACTCCCCCAGCCTGCCTTAAAATTTTTAAAGAAAAAAAGAAAATGAAAACGGTGATAATATACTTAGTGAATAGCTTAGGATATTACCTAGAGAATATCACTCAGAAAATACAACAAAATAATGGCTAATAAAAGAGAAATAATAAGAAAATTGGAAGATCAAGGAGTCTACAGTCAAATAATAGAAGTTACAGAAAAAAATCAACAGAGAAAATGGTGGTTGAAGAAATACCAAAGAAACAGTGAAGGAATTCTCCAGGCTGAAGGCAGTTTCATAAGTATTACCTTGCATCAGGAGGGCCTGTGAAAGCACAGATTTCTGGGACCAATCAGCAGACTTTCTGACTCAGTAGGTATGTGGGGGGACCCCAGCCTTTGCACTTCTAATCAGTTCCCACAGCTCATACTGGTGTTAAGGCTCTGGGATCTATACTTTGAGACCACTGTTTTTGAGTAAAATGACCTACCTATCAAGTATCCCAAAAAGTGAATAAAAACAATGACCTATGTTAATAAATCAGGGACAAAAGAAAAAGAAATCCGGAAAGATAAAGGTGGAGGGAGGAGGGGAGGTGAATTCAAAGTCTAGGAATCCAAATGGCAAAACTTCTCAACTGCACAGTTAGAAGCTGGAAAAACAAAAGAGCAATATCTTTAAAATACTGATGGAAAGTAATTTTTCTGGGTAAAATTTTTTACCCAGCCAAAACTATCAAGTATAGGGTGAAAAAAGCCATTTTAAGGATGCAAAAATCTCTAAAAGATCACCTTTTAAGACCCTAGGCACTCTTTCTCATCAAGCTACTGGAAATGCACTTTAACAAAACAAGGAAATAAAACAAAAATTTGGGCTCCAAGACAGAGGAAAAGAGCTCAGGGCTGGGCTAGGGATATAGCTCAGGGGTAGAACACCTACTCACACTGCACCAGTGCCCATCCTCAGGACAGGGGACCACTGGTAATAAGAAGTCCAGAACGACCAGGAATTTAGCTCAGTGGCACAGCACCTGCCTGGCAAGTGTGAGGTCCTGAGTTCAATTCCCCGTACAAAAAAAAAAACAGTCCAGAACGGCAGGTACACCTCAGGTCTACTAACCAACACATCCAGAGAAAACTGCTAAGATGGAGCACTCTGGGACAAATACCCTTAAGGGGAAAAAAGATAGAACTGATAAGATTCTGTGACAGATTTGTCCATATGCAAAAATGTACTGAAAGGGTGTTTCACAGAACTGTTAAGAGTGTGGGAAGACATAGCCAGAGATTCAAAGAAAACAGCAAATAAAAAAAAAAGAGAGACAACTCCAGAAAAAAAAAATTGTATGAGAGAGAAAATGTAAACAGACAACAAAACATTATATTAGAAAAGGAAATGTAACCAGAATTCTTGCCTCAAGAATGAACAATATTTACTTTGTGGATAACAAAATCCTTGAGCACAGTTTTAACCCATTATGATAAAAACATAATAGGGGTGGAAGCAGAAGAGGAGGCAAGCAGAGAATCAAAATCCTTCTCTACCAAAATAAGTAGACAAATTAGACGAATACAGAGTGGAACTATATATAAAATTTAGAAATAAGAACAAAAATACCAGAAAAAAAAACAGCTAAGAGTTGAAAACATGACCTCTGGGGAACACAATGAGGGGTAGGAAAAATGCCTGGGGAACTTCCGTTTTTGTTACAAACCTTTTAGCACTATTTGATTTTTTTTTTTTAGCTATGTGTGTGTGTTATCTTGATAAGATAAATATTAACTTTATGGAGCAACTATTGCTCTGGTGCCACATCCTTCCTAGAGCATGCCTGCAGGACTCAGTGTGGACTAGGGGGAAGCGGTCCCCCACCCTCATCCTCTACAGGGTGGGCACATTCATCAGCTCACTCAGCTTTCTCTCTCAGATCCAATTTCTGCATCTCCTCCTGTGCTTGTGGTGGCAATCAGTCGGTGGCTCTACTAACCTGTAAGTGTCAGAACTGAACCCTGGGGCTTTGCAGGCACTGTGCCCTCCTCCACTCTCACCCAGACTGAAGAGGTCCGATTCCTACTCCAGGCCTGAACCTAGACAGCATTTCCTCCGCATCCCCTAGTGCGCCTTAAATGCTTTTACTCTTCCAATGTGTGCTCCCCTCTGCATCTCCAGGGGTAGCCAGTTAGCTGTACTGCGACGGGCCCTCAGTTTGCTTCTCCACTAAACTACAAACTCCAGGAGGACAGGAACTCTGCTTCACAGGAGCCCCAGAACAGGGGCTTGGTCAGGGGCCAGTGTTACGCAACTGGATAAACACAGGACTGTAAGGGCTCATAAAGACTCAGAAGAGTGAATTAATGATTCACACACAAAAAACTGCAGACCTCCCTCCTATTCTAAGTAAAAAGTCCATACCTCCTTCTCCATTCTATTGCTTACTCTGCTTTCTTCCAACAAGATCTTTACTTCTCAGAGAAGCTGTCTGCTGCTCAGCTCCCGATCTCTTGGCTCCAGCCAGGGCCCCTTTCTGTGATCACAGCCAGCTCCAGTACAACGCTTTCTAATGAGGCTGCACTACATTGGCATGAGCTGCTGGGGGTATCCATCTGCCCAGCTCTGAAGAAAGAAATCTATTCCTTTTGTGTCCTCGGGCCAAAAGTTCAGCTCTAGAGGTCTGAGACCTTGGCTTAACCGAGGCTACCAGGCTAGCCGCAGGGTATGGATAGACCTTGGCCTAAACTAAGCGGCTGGCCCTACTCACTTTTCCTTCCATCTTGCAGGCCAGCAGCCAAGACCTCAGCTCTTGCAGCCCGCGAGCCCTTGCGACTCGCGGCCAGTGACCTCCTGTGGGAAAGGTATGCCGCCGGCGCCTGGGCTGTGCAGGTCAGGAGGCATGGAGCCGGCGTGCTCAGCACCCGCCACACACACAGAGGGCGCCGGAGGTTGGGAGTGGGCCTGGGCAACTCCTGGAGTTCTCCAGACCAACAGAAAGCCGGCCCCTGGTGGGTCAGAGCGGAAGAACACAGAACGTGCATCACTGTTAGCCCTCAAGCACTGCTGCCCGGGTCAGAGGCGTCCTGCGGCCCCGCCCCCACCGCGCCACGTGACCTCAAAGAGCCGCCCGGGCTTTGGAATGCGGCGACCCCAGCGGTGCCCCGAGACGCGCGGGCAGGCGGGGCAGGGAGGGCGGAGGGCGGCGCAGGGCCGCGGCGCTGGAGGGTGGGGGTGGCGCGGACGAGGGGCCCCTTCTCGCCTTTCCGGGCTGGCGAACGGGGTGGAGCGAGAGGGAAGGGAGGTTTGGCTTGGTCCAGGGAACCTGTAAATACCGGCTGGGGAACTCGATCTGCTCCTGTCCTTTCCTTATTTAGGAGAAGGGCTGGAGCCCGGCTTTTAGTGGCCAGTGGGGGCGCAGGTCACGCGGTTTCGAAGGACTTGGGGGAGTTGTGCCCCGCCCGAGTGGAGATGGGGAGGGCAGGGTCAGGGGCCCGCTGTAGCCCCAGGTAGTTATCTTTCACACGCTTCGGCATTAAATGTAAGGCCGAGGTGAGAAGGTCGCAGGTCTGCGCAGCTCCGGGATCCTCTGCCCCACGCGCCCTTTCTCATGTTGGGACCAAGTGTGTCTGGCCTCAGCCTGGAGCCTCAGTTGGCTCGAGTGGGCGGAGCAGACCGCAGGGTCCTGTGCCGGGGGTAGTGAGCAGGGAGCAGGCAGGCTCGCGCTGGGCCTGGGCTCCCTTGCCCTGGGTGGAGAAGTGGTGCCTAGGGGGCAGGCAGTTTCCCAGGCTCTGTGCCCCAGGGACAGCAGCAGTGCCCAGAGAGGACAGTGTCTGATAGGAGTGGCTTCCAATTCAGCGTTGGGTGCCAGGCTCTATGAGAGGCATTAGGGGTGTGCAGAAAAGGCGGCAGCTCCTGCCCTGAAAGTTACACTGCAGTGGCGGGAAAAGTCAGTAAGCCAGGAAAAAATCAGAAGCATCTGAGTCAGATTGGGACCTAGGAGGATTTGAGGGCCAGGTGGAACCTGAATTGTGTCTTCAAGGGTGATGATGAGTGACGGTGCAGGAGGGGAAGTACCGGGTGTTTGGGCAGAACTGTCTGTGAGCAGTATGTTGGCACAGGGTGTTAGGAGCAGAGTCCCATGGGCTGGGGATTTAGCTCAGTGGCCTAAACGCCTGCCTGGCAAGCTCGAGGTTGTGAGTTTGATCCCCAGTACCGAAAAAAAAAGAAAGAAAGAAATTAGGGTCCCAGGTACTTAGCTACTCTTGACAACATCACAGGTGAGTGTGGAGAAAGTGCAGAAGATGGGATGGCTGACGACACAGAAGCCAGGCCCAGGGGCACCCTGTGTGCCAGGCTAGGCATCTGACGAACTATTCTGAAAGTCTTCGGGAATTGCCGAATCATTCCATGTGGACAGCGTGAGAGTTGCATTTTCTAGGAGAGCTGGGGATAGATTTGTATTTGAGACCCAGAAAATGGAAAAGGTTGCTTAGGAGTCTGGTGCCGACCTCCTCTGAGAGAACAGCACCAGGAATGGAAAGTAAGAAAGGACCTGACACACACTCAAGAAGGAAGAAGCCACTTATGTTCAGGACTCATTGCGCCTAGGAAGAAGTAGGGAGGAAAATGATTGGGTGACTTCAGTTTCTAGCTTAAGGACATGATGCCGAAGGAATGTTTTTTGTTTTTTGTTTTTTCTTCGAAGGAATGTTTGTAGGAAAAGTTGATGATTGATGATGATGATGATGGGAGGTAATATTGTCTCTTTTAATATGAGAAAACTAAGCCAAGAGCTGAGTGGTTGAATTGGGATGATGAGCATGCCTATACCTTGCAGAATACATCATCTAAAGCTCCTGCAACGCTTTCTAGGCTGCTCTATAGAAAAACTACAGCCAGGGATGGTGGCACATTCCTGTTATCCCAGCACTCTGGTTTTTTTTTTTTTTTTTGTGCCAGCGGTTGAACTCAGGACCTCGCGTTTGCCAAGCAGGAACTTACGCTGCTGAGCTAAACCCCCGGCCCAGCACTCTGGGATGTTGAAGCAGGAGGATCACAAGTTCAAGGCTAGTGTGAGCAATGTAGCAACAGCCTGTCTCAAAATTAAAAAGGCAAGGGATATAGATCAGTGCAAAGGCACACACACACACACACACACACACACAAGCTATTTTTTTTTTTTTTTTTTTTTTGGTACCGGGGATTGAACTCACGACCTTGCGCTTGCCAGGTAGGCACTTAAGCCACTGAGCTAAATTCCCGGCCCAACTCCCACAGTTTCACTCACTGTCACCAGTTTCCCTCCTGCACCCCAACTCACCTTAGCCAAGGGGGTGCTAGGACTGCACTGTACAAGCCTTGTGACAGGACAACACAGCTCTGGAAGACCTGGTAGCAAGACCACACCTTCCCAGTTATAATGCAGAATGGAACCAAGACTTCAGGGACAATCAGAAAACCAAGAAAATAAATGTGTTCTATTTGTAAAAATAAAAATTACACAAAAAACATTTGAGTGATTCAGGAAGGACCACCCTGCGCTTACTCCTTACTGTCTGTGGGGGAAAGGGCAGGGTCCAGAGAAGGCATGCATGTCTCCTAGAGGAAGTTCCCCCAGCTCCATTTCCTTTTCCCCAGCTTTAGCTCAGGAACACCCAGTCTGACTTTAATAGCCATGGGAGATCAACAGGATGGTCACTCCAAGTGAGCCCCACCCCTACTGTCCCTGGTCCAGCTAGGGGGGGCATGCAGTGCTGCTGTTTCCAAGTTGCTTCTCAACCAACCTTCCAGAGAGACTTAAAGGCAAAGGATGAAGCAGCTGGGTGACCAGAACAGCCAGTGGGTCTTTGGGAAGGCTTTCAGGCCCTAAAAGCCCTGGTGTCAACCCCTCCTTGAACCAAATTATATGGGCCACCTAAAGTTACACAGCAAGCAGTGGGCTCTGGACCTGTAGGCAGAAGGCTATGCATGAGGCTGTTGTGGGCAGAAGTAAGAATGGCCACTTGCATCCACCTCCCTCACCACCTTAGTTGTAGGAAAGAGGCCCATTGGGACCCTAGAGAGCTTTTTAGAGTGGAGACCTGTTCCCAGCAGTCTGGGGACAGACAGAGCATCGAGAAGCCCAGACACCAAGAATCCAAACCTTGCATTTTGTGGTTTTACGGTTCAATAAAATTACCACTAACTTTTGTAGTCTCTGGGGCACAGAGGTCCTTACCAACCCTCTGGGGAGCTTTCTCCTTGTACACATCTCCTTCATTCACCCCTCCTGCTGGGATCTGTTCACACCCATGTGCCTCTGACCTGGGAAGGATTTCTTTCTGTTAGACATGAACGTTTCTTGACAGAGCAAGAGGTGCTTGAGGGTCACCTCTGCATCTTTCAAAGACCACTGGATTCCTACCCACTGAAAGGAGGTAAGCACACAGGAGGTAAAAGCAGTGTTGTTCTAATACTGGGTCACAACCCAGAGGTGGGTCATAAAATCTCTACTTAAAGAGCATTTTTGAAAATGAAATAGAATATGCAATACCTGCAACAGAAAGTATCAGTGTGTGTGCACATAGCAAAGATAAGCACTATTCCATGAAATTTTTGTTTCAAATATCTCACAAAATGTGTTTCTTGCTATGGGCAACTGAACCGCTGGACAAAAGAAACTTGGATAAAACCTAAAGTCAACATGAACAGAGCAAATTCATAAAATATGTTCCTTCTCTGTCAGATACTAAGAAGGTCCCCCAAAATTTCAGTAATGAAGAGGATGGTATCTCAATATGCTTTCTAGTTGGGAAGCCAACAGACAAACCATTCCTAGACAATGTAGCAAGTGTCCTGTGAGTGTATATAGGGGACTATAAAGCCCTCATAGGAGAGTAAGCAGCTGGGAGGATTCCAAGAGGAGATGGTAGAGTCAGAGTCTCAGGAAGAAAAGATAGTGACCAGGTGCTAGAATCTTCTTCATCCTGTAGATAAAAAGAGAACTATGGTAAAGTGTTAAGAATTCAAATCTGGCTGGGGGTTTAGCTCAGCAGCATAAGTGCCTGCTTGACAAACTCCAGGTCGTGAGTTCAATCCCCAGCACCAAAAAAAAAAAAAAAAAAGAATCCAAATCTAAACATCTAAAGACAAGCCCTAAAGCCAGTTGTAGTGGTGCATGCCTGTAATCCCAGCACTTTGGAGGCCAAGGCAGGAGGATTATTGCAAGGAAGTTGGAGACCAGCCTGGGCTATAAAGTGAGCTCAAGGCCAGCCTGAACTGCATAGCAAGTCCCTGTCTCAAAAAAGAAAAAAAAAAAAAAAAACAAGCCCTAGTTCTCATTTTCTTTCTTAGAAGTGAGACCTCAGATGAGTCAATTATTTCCAGACTGTCTGTCTACAGAATGGGCATAATCTTTGCTCTGCTCTGTTAACTCAAAGAAGTGAGATATCCAAATGAGACAATGTATATGGTTTTTGTAAAGCTAAAAGGGAATGGACTGTCTCTACTGATGAGGAAATGGAAGCAGAGAGGTGAAAGTGTTCTACCAACCACTGCAGTGATACCAGGACCTCCTCAATCCTCTGTTCTCTGCTCCTGCTGCAACAGACCTACCTTGCAAGAGAGCAGGGGCAGGGCCAGAAAGGCCTCCTAGCAACCTGACTACTGAATATTTATCTTGAAGATCCTGTTCTTTTCATGGTGGGAGGTACATATGTCAGAACTTCTTTTTTCTTTGTTAATGAATTAGGATCTACCCAAACTCAGTGTTTAAAGTTACATAAGCATCATTCAGATCTTCTGTAACAGCCACTTTCATTTTTAAAAAACAGCATTTCCATTAAAATGGTGTTATATAAAAAGGTTTTGTGTGTGCAGAACAGCAGAACAGGCGAGCAGAAACACTGTTAAGGCACACAGGCCCCTATGTGTCACCCTGAAAGGACCTGAAAAGTTTTGACCGACTTGTCCTCTGAGTACCAGTAAGACCTAATGCATGCTGGGCAATGGGAAGTACACAGGAAGCCCGATAGCTGCCCCCATCCTTTAAGGCCCAGACAAATCCTAGCCTTTTCTGGAAGCCCTTTCCTTGGCAGAGTGAGTTCCATTGCGTTGTCGCATATTCGCGTTGTAAGCAGCTCAGAAAGCACCTCTTGCACTCATTCTAAACCAGTCCTGCCAACCTTGACCTAAACACGTCTCTTCCTCCCAAGGCAGCTCTAGTCACCTGTGGACAGACGTAGATCACTGAAAAGGACTGCTACTGATTTGGAACCTGCCCCTCACCTACAACCTCGAGCAGGAAATTTGAGTTTAAAGTCCAAGAGGGTCCCCTAGTAGGGCACCATCGGGCCCTAAAGGGCAAGCAGAGGGCAGCCTGAGTCCACAGAACTGAAACTTCAGTCTGAAAGACTTCTAGCCAGCTCGACTGAGGACGGGGTTATTGGATGAAGGGGTGCCTGAATAAGAATAAAGTGAGTGGCTCAGTAAAGCCTTGTTTCTCTGGTCTGTGTCTTATTTGAAACTGTGGAGATCACAATCCCGAGGTCAGTTCTAGCTTTGACACTGGAGTCCTAGGTCATCTCTTCTCCCCAAACCCTTTTCAAGAGTCCACGGTTGTACTTTCCTGTGAATCAGTGCATCCTAAGTAGGGCCAAGCAGCAAGCAAAGTAACTGCCCTGAGCACCGCCCAATCCACTTTAAGCTTCTCGGCTCGCCCAGGTTGCCCAGGTTACCCGAAGGGCGGGACCAGACCGCCTTCCTCGAGTAGAAAGGAGCGACAAGAACACCCAAGCATCGAGCAAGAAAACGTGAGCTTCGGAGTGGCCTTTTTAAATAGTTGGGAAGGGGGTGTGGCCGAGGACACTGGGAGGCTGCAGCCAGGCGAGGGGGGGAGTGGTCCGGAGGCGTGGCCGTGGTGATTGGAATGTTGTTGGGCCCTTGCACCGCATAGTAAGGAGGGGCCACGCCCCTTTTCTCCAAGCGGGCCAATCGGAGCGCCTGAGCGGTTTCAAGTCTCCCCCACCAGCCTGCCCGCCCGCCACCCCACCCCCCTCGGGGAATTCGCGTTTTCGGTAACAAAATAGCAAAACTCTGGATTGTCTGCAGCCTCGGCCTCTTACAAGTGGAGGGTCCCGGGGCCTAGGACGCTGGCCGACAGTGGGAAGCACCGGCAGGCCGCGGAGAGGCCGGGTCAGCTGCGGAGAGACGCGCGGGGGTGGGCTCTGCAGCCGCGGGTTGTTTATCTGGAGTACGGAGGGGAGGGGGGAGCCTGGAAACCGCCCCGTGTCCCATTTCCTCCTCTTGTTTTCGCTCCGGATTCTCCATGTTGGACCCAAACTGAGGAGCCCGGAGCTGCCACCGGGGGATCGGGGCCGGGGGCACCCGGGGGAGCCGCTGCCCGGGCCGCCCGCCCTCCTTCCAGGCCGCCTCCCTTCCCGGCCCGGGGAGGAAACGAGAAGGGGGGATGTGAACATCGGTGGGAGTCGGAGACTCGGGAGCCAGAGCGGAGCGGGCCCCCGCCCAGGCCCCCAGCCCAGCCCTGCCCAGCCTGCGCGCCCGCCCGTCCTCCCGCCCAGCCAGCCGGGGCCCGCGGAATTGTTAGATGGAACACGGCTCCATCATCACCCAGGCGCGGAGGGAAGACGCCCTGGTGCTCACCAAGCAAGGTAGGGGCAACAACTTCCCAAAACTTTGCGTCGCCCCCGGACGAGGAGGGGGCTAGCACATCCCGAAAACCGCGTTCAGGCCCCTGGCCTGGGGCTCAGGGCGAGCGGTTCGGGCCGGATCCCCGGATCCGTCTGCCCCAGCGTCCCAGTCGGCACACAGACCTCGCTGGGGGCTGCGCGGGCCCGGGCTTTCGCGCCCAAGGGGGAGGGGTGTCATTCGCGCAGCTGTCAGCCGGCCCCGCTGCCCCTCCCTCCGGGGCCAAGGCGCAGAGGGGTAGAGCCTGGAGCCCGAGCCCACCCGCGTCTGCCCCCTCCCGAGTGTGCGTGGGGGCGGGGGTCGTCACTTTCCTGCATCGCAGTGCGCGGCTGCGCCCGGACCGCAGGAGAAGGTGAGGGTGGGAGAGGGGTCCGGAGCTGGAACGGAGCTGGGGCTGGAGTTGAGCGCTTCCCAGTCTCCCAAGCCGAGGTCACTCGGGCTGCTGGCGGCCGCGGCGTCCGGTGGGACTTGGGACCAAGTTGGCAGCCCGTGGCGGGGGCGGCCGCGGTGGGGGAGGGGCCGGCCCTGGGCCGCGCAGGGCTCGGACTGGCGGCCTCTCCCGCCGGTTTCGCTGAGCAAACAAGCCCGAGCCGAGGCCCGGCCGGAGCCCCTCCCCGCCCCGGTGCGCTCCCCCGGGGCCGCCGCTGCACACAGAGCCGCGTTTGTTTAGCCCAGGAGCGGTGTCCCTGGTTACATAATTCGCCGGATGGCATCAGACCCGGCGTGTTTCTGAATCGCGCAGCTAAAAAGTGCGAGTTCTCTGTGGGCAGCGCCTTGCAGCCCCCACCTTCCTGGGTGTCCGTAGAAGACGCAGCGCCCCCCACCCACGCGCCGCGGCTTAGGTGGGGGGCTAGGAGACCCGGCTCGGGGAGAGCCTGCCTCTCGGGGGCAAGGTGAAAGCTGGGTCAGAGGATGCAATTACTTAGTTTGGAAGCCCCCCCCCAACTCCTTCTTTTCCCCCCATGTACTGGCCTAGAGGAATGTGTCCAAAAAAGCGGGTAGAATTTCCACTGGGAGTGAGGACTAACCTCTTTTTTCCTGGAGAACTCCCAGGACGTGGGTCCACTTGACCCTGAGGTTGGAGAATGAGCACACTCTAAGGATCAAATATGTTGCTACACTTGTGGGTCCCCACCAATAGGTGTGAAAGGCCTGTGCTGACATTAAATTTACTAAGGCCTAGCAGAGCCTGCTGGGCTGCCAACAGCAGGGCCTCTGTGTCGCCTCATACCCCTGTGCCCTCCCCTACATTTGGTTTCCTTAGTCAGCAGGTCACTTATTTATTCGTGGAGTTCATGTTCCCAAATAGCTCCCCCAACTTGCTAGGGGCAAAACAGCTGGGGTGGTGTGTCAGCCTCTGTGGAATTCCCTCAGCAGAATGGAGGTGGGTAGTGTACGCCTTTTAACTCCCCTGCCCAGGGCAGAATGGAGCAGTGCCTACTCAGCTCCCAACACCTAGAAGGGCTCCCCGACCTCCTGCAGCAGCACTAACCGGGCAGTGTGACCCAGGAGGCCGGTGTGACCCAGCAGGAGGCTTTGTGACCCAGGCAGCACTTAACTGCCTTCTCTGTCTGTTCAGCTGTGCTGAGAGCTGAAAAAAAGAGACTGCCTGTGTTTATAACCCACTGCTGGACTCTTCCCACTCTTTTCCCAACCTCCTCCTGGGAAAAGACCCTTGGAGCTAGCCAGCGGTGCAGACTTCTGCCTTGAAAGGAAACACAAGAGGGCAGTGATGGTGAGAAGCCCGCAAGAGCAACCCTGTGTGCTTCCCCCCAGACCCCCCGCGTCCTCCTCTCCTGCAGGGGTCCCTGCTAGTGGCTTAGGTAGTGGGGCCCACGCCAGAGGGAAGGAGAGCTGTGAAGGGCTGTGAAGTGGCCACTTCTAGATCATAGCTGTAAGTTGCATCTGCCAGGGCCAGCGGCAGGCAGTGGCAGAATGGAGCTGAGCAAAACGGCAATTGGCTCTTGGGGTTAACATTTTCATTTTCTTTTTGTGTGTATGTGGCCTGCCTTTCAATCTTATGCCTGGAGATATCTGAATTCTTAAACTAGCAGCCACTGGACAGGGTCTTTCCCTCCTTTTCGTTGTAATTCAGTTGCATTCCAGTGAAAACATACTTGGTTCCTGGGCTGCTTGGGTACCCAGCAACCACCACCACGCCAACTTTTAGTGCTACACCATTACAAGCAAAAACCTGCATCTTCAAACAAAAACCGAAGGGAAGGGGAGGAGCAAATGTTTTCATTAGCTTCTTGAGGAGTTCTGTTTTTCCCCACCTTCTCTGCCACATCCCATCCCCAAACCCTTACCTACCTTTAGAAAAGAGGAAAAAGTTCTGGGAAGAATTCTTTGTAGGTTGGGTGGCTTTTTTTTTTTTTTTTTTTTTTTTTTTTGGTACCAGGGATCGAACTCACGACCTCACACTTGCCAGGCAGGCGCTTAAGCCACTGAACTAAATCCCCGGCCCTATTGGGTGGCTTTTTAGTGAAATCGTTTTAAGTTACAGATTTTTTTTTTTCCCCTCATTCTGAGCATTCTGTTCTCTGAGCGTTAAAGCTGTCTGGGTGTGTTGATGATTCAAAAGTAACTACAGTAGGGGAAGTAGAACAAAGTTATTGAAAGCATCAATGATAAAAGCACCAAAATTGGATCATCTTCCCAGACAGACGGGTGAAATGGCTTTCTGGTACAGCAAGGCCAGGATTGTGTGTAACATCACAAATAAAAGTTAGTATCACTTTGGCAAGAATGATTGCTTATTGCAGCCCCATATGGGGTGTTACCTCATTGCTGTGAGGTTTGCTTGGGCTTTGCTTTTAAGTAGGGAAAGGCCAAGGAAACAGGGCCCACTGAATGTGAAATAGGAAGAGGCAGCCTCTCTCCCACTGGTGACCCACAGGCCTTTTGGGGGAGTCAGAGACACTGTTGACAAAGAGATTTACTGTCCCTTCACAGGGAGGGATGATGAAACTTTGGATTCATCTTCTCATGTGGGTACAGGTTCTGATAATCATTAGTAGGAAAGCTTCCCTTCAGAGACTCGGGTACCTCCCAAAATTGGATGTGGCCAAGATTTTCTAGCACCTGCTTTCTCCACAGAAGGAAAAGGTTCTGCCCTATTCTGTCAAGGGGACTAGTCAGATACCTTTTGCTGTGGATGTCACTGAGCCCTTAACATGACAGGCTGCCTTGTCTTTTTTTTTTTTTTTTTTTGGTACCGGGGATCGAACTCACGATCTTACGCTTGCCAGGCAGGCGCTTAAGCCACTGAGCTAAATCCCCAGCCCAGGCTGCCTTGTCTTGCCTGCCACTGCTTCCTCCTCAGCTGGCTCTGTGGCTAAGTGTACCTCTGCACAGCCTGCAGGGGCCAGGGTGCATGGGCAGAGTGGGCACCTCTCACTTGGCCCCTTTCCCCTTTTGGCCTCTTTGTGCTCACTTTCCCAGTAGCTGCTGAGACTTACTCCTGTATTTTCTCTGAAGTTTTTTTCCTATCTTGGAGTGATGGGCCTGAGTGGCCATTTAAGCTTGTGTTTGCTCTTACCCTAAGGACCCCATGGGAATAGTCCCAACCCAGCAACAAAGTTTGCAAATGCCAACATCTGGGGCTGGAGCTTTGTATTGCACTTGCAGAGCTTTCTACTGAACTGGAGTTTGAAATTCGCATGAAAAATATTCTGTATCTGGCAGATGGAGGTATACCTGGCTCCTCCTCCTCCATTAGAGAGAAGTTGAGAAAAGTTGAAGGAGGGAGATGATAGTTAACTCTCTGTGACATCTTCCAGATCCTTTAGTGTGTATTTTGTTAAAATGGGAAATAACTGTACAAGTCACATTTCTAACCACATGAATTAATGTTCCCAGTCCTTCTGTGGTAAATTAATAGAAATGTTACTAATATGGGAAATAAAGACAATATTTAAATATTTATGGGATTTGTATGTGTGGTCACAGACTCTGTACCCTTCCTCCCTTCTCAGTTTTCTCTTAAACATTTGAGGTATTTTGAGAATTGTTGCAGCTGCAAAATTGGTTTTGTCAAGCCTGAGTTCAAATCCCCACATTTCCTGTTTGCAGTAAGCCTTGACAGATCATGTTAGCTTTGCAAGTAATTTATCTGTAAAATAGAAATAAAGCTGTTTACCATTCTATAATGCTGGTATGCAGAAGGTGATTAATTTTTTTATTGATAAATGTTAATGTGTTTTTAAATAGCCATACTGGTACTGTTCCCTCTCTGTTCGCCCAAGACACATAAACAGTGCACGGTTCTGATCCTGTATATTTTACTGTTAAGGTGGCTGGGATTCAGAGGGGACATTGCAGTGAGGGGTTGAGCCTTCCAAAGAGAGAGAGCCCCGAGGCACAGACCCCTTTTGTGTGCCGGTGTGACTCGAGCTGGAATTGTCTGCATGTCCATTGAGTAGCATGTGCTATAGGGCTTCAGCCATTCTGTTTGGCGCCTGGGCACCTGGCATCTGGAGGTGGGAGGAGGCCAGAGTGTCATGTGTCTCCTGTAGGAGCCTCTGAAATCTTAACTAAACCTTAGAAGCAGTTGCTTGACCTCAGAGATAGATATAAGGATACTCAAGACAGCTGTGTGTCACATTCTCTTGCTGTTTGCATTTGCTTTGAGAGATAATGAACTTGATGAAATTCAGATTTCCTTTGGGGAATTTTATTTTATTTTATTTTATTTTGGTACCGGGGATCGAACTCATGACCTTATGCTTGCCAGGTAGGCGCTTAAGCCCCTGAGCTAAATCCTCAGCCCGGGAATTTTAATAAATAAAAAAGAAACAAGTTTTGAAGAGGAATGGATGTTCTTAAGGTACGCCTTGGCAGTTTTGATTTTTGGGGGGAGTAGAATGTTGAAAGAACATAAAAGCAGCATTAAACTGCTTTTTATCCTGTCTTTGGCCGGCTGGCTTTGAAAAGTTTGGAATTTAACTCTAATGGGTTGGGGGGACAGGGGGTGGCTCTGACATGATCTCTCCTTTTCTGAAATAGAAGGGTAGTTCCTACTGGGCACAAGTCAGCACATTAACATGGAAGTCTTTTGAAGGAACTAGAAGAAGTTATAGTGGAAAAGTTGACTGCCTAGAACCGGAAGCCTTTCTGGAACAACTAGAGTGGAGTTTCTATGTCAGCAGAGTCCCCAGCCCTTCAAGTCTGGGTGTGCCTGCTCCAGGATCTGCTGCTGCAGAGTGGGGAGTCCAGGGGGTGTCTTGGCCTCCCACTGGACTCCCTGTATGCCTTATTTTGTTGGTCAGCTGTTCCTAGTTCAGTGCTGAGCCTGATCTCCAGTGGGCCTGATGTTTTTTTTCTCTCCCAGGGGTTCTTGACCACCACTGCCGGCCCCAAACTTAGGCTTTGTCCTTACTCTTGTTTTATTCTATACCTGTTTTATCTCTCTAAAAATTTTTATTTTTTTATTTATTTTTTATTTTTTTTGGTACTGGGGATCGAACTCACGACTGCGTGCTTGCAAGGCAGGCGCTTATGCCACTGAGCTAAATCCCCAGCCCTAAAAATTTTTATTAATAGGGGCTGGAGATTTAGCTCAGCGGCATAAGCGCCTGCCTTGCAAGCATGTGGTCATGAGTTCCATCCCTGGTACCGATAAAAAAAAAATTCAAAAAAACATTTTTTTATTAGTACCTGTTTGTAGTCCATAATGATTACAATCATTGTGGGGAGTTGGTACATGTACATAGTACATCTTGTTCCCCCCTCCCTTTTGCCAATATTATATTCATTTATTTATCTTGTAAATCCTTACGAAGTTAATATCCATACAGACAGATCAACAACCACACTAACAGGCGGAAAGAAAGAAAGAAAGAAAGAAAGAAGAAAGAAAAGAAAGAAGAAAGAAAAAGAGAAAGAAAGAGAAAGAAGAAAGAAGGAAAGAAACGAAAGGAAAAAACTTATATGAAGCACATAAGATAATTTTACTAAATCAAAGACACTGTTACACACATTGGCCATACTGGATTACAGTGACTTTTTCTTTTATCTCTTGGCACAGCTTTGCAGCCCTGTAAATTTGCTCTTTCCCACATGCTCTATTCCTAGGTAACAAATGTGGCCCCAACCTCAGTAAAAACCAGTTTCTAAGTCTGCTTAGACTCAAAAACTGCAAGTCACTTAACAGGAATATTGAAAGGATCAGTGCATCCCATGGCAGAATGGGCTAGGCCCCTCTTAAAGCACCTGGGACATGCTGGAAGAGGCAGCAAGCTCAGATCTTTAGACTCATGTATAGAATAGAATAAAGGCCTCTAGAAATTCATAGCCGACCCCAGGCACAAATTCCTCTGAGGCCTACGGCACTCAGCCAGTCAGGTCTGGTGAGAGGAGGCACCATGGGGACTTTGGCTAAGTCTCCTTCCAGCTTTGGAAAGGTTGGTCAGAAACCCCTGGTAACCTTTAAACATTGGCTTTCAGCCAGAGATGCACATTAGAATCTCCTGTGACACTTACTAAAAATACAAAGCCTCCACCTGGGACTTACTGAATCAGCATGGCAGGTGGGCCCTACACATGTGTGTTCCAAATGCTCCCTGTGATTCTGACAGGTGTCCTCAGAGAAGAGCTGGGTAAACACAGCAGTGGCTCCAACTGCCTCTTCAGCCCTGACTAGGAGGATTTGCCTTTGGGGTCCAGTTTTGCTGCTTAGTAAAGATTCTGTGGTTTGTTGAGGGGAGTCCTCAAGATTTCTGAGCGAATGGACAGAGTAATGATCCTTGGTACTTCATAATGGTCACAGCCAATATTTATAGAGCACTTCCCATGGCAAGGCACTACATACTGTATTTTCAGAATTGTGTATCTACTGTCTCAATGTTCATAACAACCTTGGGTAGGTATTATTCCCACTTGACCAGTTAGGGAGGACCCCCACTGAGAGAGCTGAAGCTTCTCCTCCAGGCCACAGCCCAGGCGAGCTAGACTCTCCCCCAGACCTGCTCCTTCTCATTTACATTGGATTCCACCCAGGCCGCCCTCAGGTGCCGCCTTGAGGTTCCATGCAGGGGAGACCTTTCCCATTGGCCTGTGAGGGGATCATCGCAGACTTGCTGACATTTCTGACATCTAGCCAGCCGCCGGCCCCCCTCTCGCCATGGGACACACCTATGCTGGTTAGCTGGGCCTCAGGAGCAAGGGGTGTGGGAGGAGCCCTCTAATGTCCCCTGCAATGAATGCTTCCTTGGCAGAATCCTAGCAGTCCCTGGAGTACCAGCTGCATGAGGAAGAAACTGGTTGGCCAACCTCGGTGACGGTGACAGGATGTGAGGCTGTGATTGGTTTTTGTGGAGTCCTAGAAAAGGCCATTTCCCAGGCATGGCCTTGTCACTACCTCTGTGTGAACTCTGAAATGAATTAGAAGAAATCCTTATGGTGCCTTCTAATGGGACCATTTCTAGATTGAGACAGAGATAAGAATTGAAAGCACTTCATAATGACTAGTGGCTGACTAGGAGCTTTTATTAGGGGTAGGATCCCCTCCCCAAGCTTGTAATTCTCACCCTCTGAGATGCAGGGATTATTCCCATTTTACAGTTGAAAAATTGAGGCCCTGGCTCACATACGTCAAACATGGCAGAATTAATGTGGGGTGTTTTGTTTTGTTTTGGTATGAGGGGCATTTGAGGCAGGCTTTTATAGTTCAGTCTGGACTTGAACTCACTATATAGCCTGGGCTGTCCTCCTGCCTCAGCCTCCCACATGCTGGGATCACAGGCATGTACCACCATACTTGAGAGATTGCTAAAATTTTTCAGTGGTAGAGACTGAACCCAATGCCTTGCATGCGCTCAGCAGCTGCTCTGTTACCGAGTTACAGAGCCAGAATTTAAACTCAAGTCTGTGGCACCTTGAGTAACCACTGTTTTATTCACTGATCTGAGTGTTCCCTTGCTTTGTCCCGTGTCTTCGCTTTTTTCCATCTCATGCTCCTCCTGGCCAACCTAAAGGTGGAGGGGAAAGAGGCACTGGATTCTCTGTCTTTCAATAAACTCGGGCATCCTAGGAGTTTGGGCGTAGGAGTTGAGCAGGAACTCAGCCACCAAGAAGGCATTCAGGTCCAGTTTGGTGCAGTTCCTCTTTTCCTGCCCCCCCCATCTGCTCAGCATCTCCTCAGGAAGAGGGAGGGAGTGCTCAAGATGACTGATTTCCAGTCTCCCGACTCCTGATGCTGACATAGCTGTGAGGAAACACCTCTGGATCTCCAGAACCAGCCCTGCTGCTGCTGAGGGGCCCCACACCAGCACATTTAGGAAGCATGTTGGAGCTGCCCAGGAGGGTGTGTTGCCAGAAGATACTTCAGAGGCTGATCCTGAAATCAAGACTTCGTTGATGATGCTTTAGAAATTGCTAGGAATTCCCTGTTCCCAAAACAGTCCCTCAGGGAAGGTTCCTGAAATTGAGATCAGAAACCAGCTTGCTCAATGGGGCAAAGGAAAGAAAGGCAGGAGGCATGCTACCTACCACGTGACCTTTATCCCCCAACCCCCATCCGTTTCACAGGTGGCATTAAGGGCCCACTAGTGAAGAATCCATTTCTGAAAGAAGAGAAGTGCGGGGAGCCCTCCCACCTAAGGAAGGGGAATTAATGGAGACTGGCTTGAGGTGGGGCTGCCCCATTTGCTGGCTGCAGGAGGACACTGGTGTACCCTGTGCTGGTGTGAGCCACAGTGTGGCTCAGAATGCTTTTTCAGGAAGAAACAGTTTTCAGCAGTCAGATTTACAGCTAGGTTTTGGAACTTGAGGAGCTAGTGCTAAGCTGGGCAAGGACTTGCCTGTCTTGTTAGATGGAGAGAGCAGCGTCAGAGGGTGGACACTGACCAAAAAGTGCGCCCTCTCTGTCTCCAGACTGCATGGGAGATCTCTTACCCTGTTTTGCCCCCCTGGTCCAAAGAGCCCTTCCGTCCACCTGGCTCTTCAGTGTCTGTCCGTAGCCAAGGCACAAATGCTCCTGCTAACAACGTAGGAGAACTCCACAGGGCGCCCCTTTCAGATGTGTCTTAGCAGCAGAGCCCAGGCAGCTGGCCAAGAAGGGCCGGAAATGCTTCGAATACTCTTCTTTCTCCAATAGCTAGCAGGAGGGAGGCCTCTCAGAAAGACCATTTCATAGTGCTAGCCAGAACAGAGTCTTTGCTGGAGTGGGTGGGGGTGGGGAGGAAGTAGTTCTGGAGGGGTGAGTTAAGAAAGTATCCTTGTATGATGAATAGGTTTGTTGAAACCAGTTGCCTGGCTAGTGAGAAGGCACATGCTTGTAATCCCAGTACTCTAGGAGGCTGAGGCAAGAAGATCACCAAATTCAAGCCCAGGTTGGGCAATTTAGGCACCTAGTGAGAACCTCTCCTAATTAAAAAAAAAAAAAAGGGCAGAGAATGTAGCTCTGTAAAAAGGCCCCAGTTTTGATCCCTAGTACCTCCTCAAAAAAACCCAGGAACCAGCAGCTTGAGAAATTGCCTTCTGCTTAGTCCCAGACAGATTTCCTTCAAGGAGTTCCTTTGCTGTACACAAACTTGTTTTAGTAACAGTGAATCCAGACCTGACTCTCAGGAGAAGGTTAAAAGTAGCCTCTGGTGGACCAGGGATATAGCTTAGTGGCCCAAGCACCTGCCAGGCAACCTGACGCCGTGAGTTTGATTCCTGGTACCAAAAAAAAAAAAAAGTAACATCTGGTAAGGCTGGTCTCCATGTCTGTGTGTGCACATATATACACTTTTTTTAGTGTGTGTTTGTACAGGGAATTGAACCCAGGATCTTCACACTCCCAGCCATTTTTATCTTTTATTATAAAGACTCTAAATCACTAAGTTTCATGGGCTAGGCTCAAATTTGCAGTCCACTGAGAAGTGCTAGCATTGGTGGTGTGTGTCACCCAGGTTTGCACAGGCTTTTTACTGGAGGGGATGGAATGGTGTTAATGGGGTGCTGGGGGCAATGCTCACACCCTGTGGGACAGCCTTTCCTGCTTTCCTGTAATTCACAGAGTACCACAGTGTGGTTGTGATTTGGGACACAGCTTTTGTGGTGGTAGGTATAGGAAGAAGGTCTGGGAGCAGTTTTGATTGTGAAACCTGCCCATAATGAAAGTTCCCAGGTACTTTTCCTATGTTTTCTGTTCTTGCACTCAACCATATATAATGGGTGTGCACAAGTCCTACCTCTTGTTTCTGGTCTCCTTGAATGAGACCCTTGATGTGGCAGGTAGTGGTCCATGATGAGACCCAGGAGTTGCCACCCAGATAATTAATTAAATTAAGTGTGGCCCAGGTGTGGTGGCACAGTCCTGTAATCCCAGCAGTCTAGAGGCTGAGACAGGAAGATCATTGCAAATTTGAGACCAGCCTGGGCTACAAAGTAAGCCCGAGGCCAGCCTAAACTGCTTTATCCCCTATACCATTTTGTAGATAAGGAAGCCAGGCTCCAACAGGCTGTATGGTTAAGACAGTAACAGGCAGAGCCTAGACTGTAGCCCCGGCAGCCCTCGGGTGAGCGGGCTACCTCTCTACACAGCCTGCCTCAGTGAGAAGTGGTATGTTGGAGGGGTGGTCTGGCCTCCCTGTCTTCAGCTATCTGCCTGCCTACTTCTTAGGCCAGAGCTGGCCCCATCCTTGGGTCTGTGTAGGTCCTCTTGGACATCTAGTCCTAAAACCAATGTTGGGAGCAGAGAGGGTGGACACACACCAGCATCTGCGCAGGAGAGGAGCACTGGCTGTCCACGCTGTAGCTGCAGGAGGAAGGATGGAGACCAGCTGATCGTGGAGCTCCAGGGCACACACTGGAATCCCGCCTTCCCTCGCTGATGAACTTGTGCAGTGGAAGCTCTTCAGACCTGTAGCTCTTCTTGTGTCGGGTGTTCCTGTCCTGTGGAGGCAGGCTAGGCTCCCTGCCCATCATACGCAGGGTTTTGGGGTGGCTGCAACCTGGCTCTTGGGCACAGTGCTGAGTGCCGGCTGAAAGGAGTCCTTGAAAGGTCTTTGACAGAAGTTTTGGGTCCCACTGGTGTGTGGTTCCCCTTCACGCTTAAACCCACTGGACAAAGGCTCCAGTCCTTCCCTACCCTTGGTATCTGCCGTTCAGAGCAGGTGGATTCACTGGAGTCCATGAGACTCCAGAGCCTTTTACTATTTATTACCCCTTGTCCTTTTGCTAGATAGTCTGCCCAGGAGAATTGAAGGAAGTAGGAGGCTGGTCCCCAAACTGATCTCTCAGCAGTTCACTCTAGAGAGCAGTACAGCAAGCGTTCCCATGAAGAGACCCTGACAGTGCTTGCAGGTCTCCCAGCAGTTGCGTGCATAGATGCACACAGTGTCCTTGACCTGTCAAAGGTCCTATGGGATGTTGGTTAAGAGCCTTGGCTCTGGGTTCAAATTCTGGCTCTGCTGTCATACTCTCAGTGTGACCTCTGTAGTTTCCCTCCTGTAAACTGAGGGATCATTGCCTGCAGTTGGGATTGTCGTGAGGATTAACTGTAGTGATGCGCGTGTCTAACGAAGACCTGGCACATCTCAGTGCCCAGTAAACATGGCAGAGGCCCAGAAAGACTCAGTGTCTTGCCTCAGGCACTCAGCTCCTGTAGTGCCACCTTCCTTTCCTCACTTAGAGAAAGGCTTTCCTGTTTCTGGAGCTTTTGAACTGTTAGAACTTGGGGAGGCTTCTCTGAATCCTGGCTATATAGAACTGGCAGAAACCCTTGAAGTTATTGAGCACTGGCCTCACAGAGGCTGGAGATAGGCAAATGTACCACGCTTGAGGCCTTTGAGGCCCCTCAGGTAGGCAGCCATGTTGAAGGAGGCTGGCACAAGCCCTCATGAGTTCTCAGGAGCTGTTTGTAAGGGGAAGGGGGACAGACAGCCAGGAGGATGAGGTATAGGAGATTTAGGAGAGGTTGGGGAAGTGAGAGAAATGACTGGGGTACTGACCTTGCTGTGTGGGCCTGGGATATTCTGCTTCTAGCGCCTGCCCCAAGGTCAGCACATTTGTGAGCTCTGAGGTACAGGGGTTGCCAGTTCCACTGTGCTTTTGAGAAGACCCTCATCCCCTGCAGAGCCCAAGCTGCCCATCCAGGGCCAGGTGCTTGTGCCTGTTGGGCCCCCCATGGTGGGCAAAGGCGAGGCCTCTCCATGGCCTTAGCCAGCTGCCCCTTTCACCCCACTGCCTCTCAGGATTACTCAGCCTTCACAGCGTCTGTCAACTAAGATGCTGAGTGCATTCCTGGTGCCCTCTCTTCAGGAAAGGCCGGGGCTGTGTGGCCTTTTAAGAAAGGCTCCGTGCCCCGGTTAAGCCTCTGATTGTGGTTCTGCATGAAGAAACCATAAACCAAAGGAAAAGCAGTGGTTCAGCTTTGATCTGGGAGCTTTGTGTCAGCATCTGCCCTGAGTTCTTGGGCTTGGAATTTAATGTGGGCCAACAGGCAGGTGGGGAGGCTGTTCTTCCCTCCAATTTCTGTGTAGATTATTAGAATAATGGGCATGGGGAGGAGGCGAGGGAACCTCTCATCTTGCTGACTGTGAGTGCGGAGTTCTGCTCTGACTTTGGTCTTGTGGTATGGGTGCTTTGGGGGAGGTGCCCACCACAGCTTCATAACACAATCCCCAAAACCCTCGGGTTAGCTCTTTCTCCAGGGCCAGAATCTTGGGGGTGACAACCTGGCTTGAGGGCTCCATGATTTTTTAAGGGCTTCCTGGGGGTCCTCCAGTGTCCAGGGATCTGTCTGAACCCTGGGAGGGGAGAGGAGGGAGGCAGCTGCCCTGGCTGCAGTCTCCAGCCTTTCTCTTCAGTCAGCAGAGCCCTTGCCCCTGGGTGGTGCCCCTTGGGTGGTGGGACTGGGCCTGACTGCTGGGTGAGTGAGGCCCATTTCCTGCCCCTTGGGCTTGGGAACAGTTGGTGTTTCTGTGTCCTCCAGTGTCACAGGCAGCCCAGTGTCGAGCAGCTCTCCTGTCACTCACTGCGTAAGAGCTGCCCTACTGCAACCCTCAGTACTCCTGTTGCTTGTGGGTGTCCACCACCACCTGCCTTTCCTTTCCTTTTTTCCCCATCCCAAGGAAGGACACAAAGGAAGCCTGGGTGTCACATTCTGTCATGTTTTTTCCTTCCCTGCAGACACGAGATGTTTTCAGTATTGTTTTGTTTTGTTTTGGAGATAGGATTTTGGTATGTAGTTCAGGCTGGCCTTGAAATCACTACTTAGCACAGGCTGGCCTCAAACTTGAAGTGATCTTCCTGCCTCAGCCTGAGTGCTGCGATTACAGATGTGAGCCACCATACCAGTGTCCCAGTGTTACTTTCCTGTGTAGTTTACCTGTGCTTTAAACTGTCTGGGACAGCTTGTTGTGTGTAATCCTTAGGCCCAGGCTGGGTCTCCCACACAGGTCTTAGGATACATAAGACCCACAGCCTAATTTATGTCTAGGAACCACTCTGAGTGTGGTCGTGTAGCGCCACCTCCTGTTCACAGTGTCCATTGCAGCTCCCTGGTCTTGTTAAAACAGTGGCCAGGACAGTTCACCTGAAACAAAAGGAATTTGTAAAACATTCTGAAGTTCATTTCCAGTTAATCCTAAAATTCCCATAGCTTTGTATCACTTCTTGGTCTTTCTGGGGATGCTTTACAAAGTTTGCTATTAAAATAGCTTTATGAGGGCTGGGAATTTAGCTCAGCAGCTATAGTGCTTGCCTGGTAAGCATGAGGTTGTGAGTTTGATCCCTACTACAAATAAATAAATAAATAAATAAATAAATAAGACTTTATGACCAGGCATGGTGGCACATGCCTGTAATCTCAGTATGTAGGAGGCTGAAGCAGGAGTATTGCTGTGAGTTTGAAGCTATAGAGTGAGCCCAAGGCCAGCATGAACTACATATCTAAATCCTGTCTTTAAAAAAATTCTAAAAAGGTAAAAGAAACTATGCCTTATGTTTTCAAAGCCCAAATTGTCATGGTAGGACTAAGCAGCTGCAGTGTAGAAGCAGAGGCCTCAGCTTAGGACTTGTTTCTGTCCCGTGGGCTGTAATCAACCTTTGTTTTCCCAGTCAGGCTCCATGTCTCTGAGGGGAGGGTGTGTTGAAGAGAGTGGCTGGAGCATGGCACAGAGGTAGGGTGTAAATAGGATGTATTTTCCTCCTCAAGGCTGTTGTCATCCTGGAGTTCCAAGTCTGGAGTTTTTAGGCAGTTTGGGCTCAGTTCTGCTACCACCTGCCCAGTGCCTAGGAAAGTTGATGCCAAAACAGCAGCTTCACTATAACTGGAAGGTGACAAGGTTACTTTGTTGTCTAGAACCAGGTGACCTTCCAGGAACTGGTGTTAGGGAAGATTTATGTCTTTGAATTGATGTTGAGTGCATCTTCAGTGTGCTATGACTCAGATTCTGTACCTGGTCCATCTTTTCCTCCGGCCCCCACAGAATGAAGACCAAATCTGCAATTCAAGGCTCCCATTTCCCAAACCAGAGAATAGGGTTTCCTGCCATTTCTGCTTTGAAGAAAAGATGCTGGAATAAAGTGCACATTTTACCGTTAAGTGCATGTGGCTGTCTGCCAAGCGTACACCATGTGCCTAGCAAAACTTACAGACTGGAGGCGGGGAACGCATAGGGTATCTGTTAACAGAAACAGATATCTGTATAGCTAATGCCTCAGTCATTCCCTCCTCTCTAGGTCTGGTCTCCAAGTCCTCTCCTAAGAAGCCACGCGGACGTAACATCTTCAAGGCCCTCTTTTGCTGTTTTCGTGCCCAGCATGTTGGCCAGTCCAGTTCCTGCACTGAGCTTGCCGCATACAAGGAAGAAGCCAACACCATTGCTAAGGTAGCAGCTCAGAAGGAATGATGTTGTGCTGGCAGGGAACAGGCTGATGGTGGGAGGTCTCTGCAGACCACAGCAAGTGCGCAGAGTGGCCTTGCCTGTGGTGACAAAGGTCTCTGACTTAAAGGTCTTTCTTCTGTCCTTTCCTTAGCAGCTGTTTCCTAGTAGTCCCATTGTCATTGGTCTGGATGTCTTTGTGATTTCTGAGGGGTCTTGCAAAGAGTTTTGTATGTATTGTCTCCCGTGGTCCTTACAGCAGCCCTGCAAGGATATTTAGAGGACTCCCACTTTACAGATAGAGAAACTGGGTCCCAGAGGATATGCTGCCCTGAAGAATTAACTAGTGGTAGTGTCAGGATTCAAACAGATTTGACTCTAAAGCCTGTATTTGTTTTCTGCTATGCAAAGCTTCTTCCACATTTTACCTGACTTGCAGGGAACTAAGGCACTAAAGTCTGCCATGCTTTTCTCCCCTCTAGTACAGGGACATGAACCCACAGCCTTATGTATCCTGTGCAAAACACTCTACTACTGAGCTAATTTCCAGACCTTTTTATTTTGAGACAAGTCTTGCTAAGTTTCCCAGGCAGGCCTCAGACTTAAATCTTTCTGCGCTGCTTCCCAAGCAGCTGGGTATAGGCATGTGCCTGGCTTCCACCATGCCCTTAACCACTCTTCTTAGCAGCTCCCACCTATGCCTGTGGAAAGCACTTGGAAATATGCAGGTAGTTTTGATTGGCCAATGACCAAATGATATTTTTCATATTTTTAGGGTGGAGTCAGCTTGACCAGCAAATACCATTCTGCCCCGCATGCCAGTGGTACCTCTGAAACATTAAGGTCCAGCTCTCTTTCCTAAATGAGACTAAGACGTGTACATCAGTGGAAAATCACTTACCCAGTGGAGACAAATGGTTAAAATACAACATGACAGGATTACTAAGCAATTAATTTTTATGAAGAGTTCTCAATAACATGGAGATACTGAACTATGCCATTTAGTCAAAAAGCCAAACATGAAATTACATAGTATTAATCTATGGAACAAAAGACTCTTAACTCCCACTTGAAGGAAACTAACATGCCAACACTAAGGTTTTCTGTTTACTAATGCTGGGGATTAAATCCAGGGCCTCTGTGCTGAGTTATTACCCTAGCCTTTGGTGGGGGAGGGGTACCAGGGATCAAACTCATGACCTTGCGCTTGCCAGGCAGGCACTTATGCCGCTGAGCTAAATCCCCGGCCCTACCCCAGCCTTTTTCTCTTTCTTTGAGATGAGATCTTACAAAGTCACTGAGTTGCCTAAGCTAGGGTCTAACTTGCAATTCTCCTGCCTCAGCCTCCCGGAGTGCTAGAATCATAGTCATGTACCATCATGCCTTGGCGATTTTATTTTTTTAATTTTATAGGCATCAAGCCCAGGGCTTCACACTCTACTTGTGAGGCCAGCACACTACTACTGAGATATAGCCCCAACTCCAGAATTTTATTATTTCTTCAAAGTTGTTATTAGAACCACCTACTACTTTTTATAATCGTAACATTTTAATTATAAGAGGTGTCATTTTGATTTCACAATTCATATTTTGGGGTTTTTGGCTTGGTTTGGGTTTTGGAGACAGGGTCTCACTATGTAGTTTAGGCTGACCTCAAGCTTATAGTGAGCCTCCTGCCTCAGCCTCCCAAATGCTGAATTACAGGTATACCCTTCCCCGCCCCTGCATGCACACAGCTGGCTGCACTTCATGTTTTTGGTACACACAGTGGCTTCACAACATCACATTATGGTATCGTATGCCTGTAATCCCAGCACTTAGGAGACTAAGGCAGGAGGATTGCTGTGAGTTCAAGGCCAGCCTGGACTACAAAGTGAGACTCTGCCTCAAAAAACAGAGTGAGGAGTTCAGATCATGGTTCTGTCTCTATGTGTCCCTTTTAAGTTCTTTGTTCCTTACTTTGTCTAACTGAGAGGCAGTTAGGCAAGTGGGTACAAGGATACCATCTTCTCTGTATTTTGTCAGGTCTAATGTAGAAAGGAAGCACTAACCTTTCTTTCCTGCCCAGCTCCTAAAAAAGCCACTTTTGTCATGTAAGGAACTTCCAGATTTCTGGGTCTTGAGGCAGAAGCAGTGGTTTGGATGGGGCAAGAACTGTTAGTGAGTTGGCACTGACCGCCACCTTTTTTTCTCTAGTCGGATCTGCTCCAATGTCTCCAGTACCAGTTTTATCAGGTATGTGAATCTGCTGACCCTGCAATCCTTTCCTCTTTGGGGCCTAGCCAGCCCCCTCTGTGCCCCAGGAAGCCTTTATTCTAAGGTCCACTGAGGGCTGCTGCTTAAGGGGATGCCAGGGCGCCCTGCGCTCTTCCTGTAGCCGACATTCATCCCACAGCGGCCTTAGCTGCCAGCTCCATTGTCCAGATCTGCTTCCCAGTCTCACCGGGAGACCAAAACCAAGGAGCCACTCTGCCTCCTTTGTCCTCTGCCTTTCAAGTAGTGCCTGCCCTGGGTTGGTGATTCTGTCTGCACGAACAGCCTGGGTTTTCCCAGAGTTCTGCCAGGGAGAGTGATGGGGCTTTCTGGGTGGATGCATCTCAGCAGTCTGGCTCTGGTTTTAGATCCCAGGGACCTGCCTACTCCCAGAGGTGACGGAAGAAGATCAAGGAAGGATCTGTGTGGTCATTGACCTGGATGAAACCCTTGTACACAGTTCCTTTAAGGTAAGTTGATATGTGGAGCCCTTCCCGCCCCCATCCCGGGGGCAGGTGCTTGTGAGCCTGACAGGTGCCGGTGATGGCCTAAAGGTGAGGATAGAAGTAACTGGAGGGGAGAGACCAGCCACCCTTAGGAGGGAACTCCCTGCTCTGCCTTCCTCCATATCACTGCCCACAGGCTGCGCGCGCGCGCACACACACACACACACACACACACACACACACACACAAATTCACACGCACCCGGCCACACAGTGCTATAAGGGCCTCACATTAGTCAGGCTTAAAAGGGGTTGAATCAGCCTTGGCCTTGCCCCATGTGTGGTTTTGGTTTGTGTCTTTTGTTTTATGAGAGTGTTTGTTCACTCAGGGAAGCCCTAAAACTCAACTCAGATCGGATTTGGCGGGATGGCACAGAGGTGCTAAGGAGTAGGGAAACCGGAAGGGGATCCTGGACCCGGTACTAGGCTAAGAAGCCCTACATGGCCTGGCAGGAGGAGCTTCTGGGAGCCTCTAGTGTCACTTTCCCTCCATCCTCCCAGGGCATGGTGGGGGCTTCTTGTCTCTCCCATGCTGACCTGTTAACTCTTCTGCCTTCCAGCCAATCAACAATGCTGACTTCATAGTGCCTGTAGAGATTGAGGGGACCACTCACCAGGTGAGCTTCCCGCCAGGCCACCCCCAGCCCAGGGCTGGGGATCTGCCCTCTGCTCCACTTGTGCTGGGCTCCTGTGTCCTCTTGGTGCTTGTGTTCCATCAGTTGATTTCCTTTTCTCTAACTTCAGCCTCTCCCATTTTATTGCTACCTTTGACACTCAAGATAAAAAAAAAAAAAAAAGGAAAGAAAAGAAAAAAATCTTTTAGCCCTGTTACTCTCCCTAGGTTATCTTCTTTAAAGCCAGGTTGTTTGCCTGAGGCAAGAGGCTTGCCCCCCCACCACCACAATTCAAAGCCAGCTGGAACTACATAAAGCTATCTCAAAAAACCAAGCATAACAACAACAGTAATAGTAAAGCTAAGCTGTCTGAAGGGGCAGTTTATATTATTTAGTGGTAGTAACAGCTGTCTATTATTTATCTCCATCCCTCTGTCGAGCCAGTGCCTATCAGAGTTTACTGCATTTTCTGTTTTCCTAAATAGATGGTGTTTCTGCCTGTTACAGTCAAGGAATCCAGCAGTGGTGTTTCTCTGCTGGGAGGCCTTGCTGCCCACACCCCAGTCTGTGAAGAACTATTGAATTTCTCCTTCCCTACCTAGGCAGCTCCTCCGTGAAACCTCCTCTGACTTCCTCTCCTTGGGTCCTTAATGGTGGTTTCTGTCTGAGTAAATGCCTGGTAGGCGTCTGTCAAAGAGCATGAATATTAACAGGCTCCAGCCCTGATAATCCACCCTGTCCAGGGTTAAGGATTATGTGAAGTTGGCAGGGAAAAAGACTGTCCACTCCAGGTGTTACCAGTTGGCCTGAGGGTTATCGACCACTGGAGCAGGTGCCCTGGTGGCGCTGACACTTGTTTGTATGGCTGGGCACTTGTGGGGTTACGTGTTTGAGTCTTTGATGGGTCGGCATCACAGTCCCGCCTTTATTAGGGCTTTCTTGCCTGCCACCACCATAGGCAGCAGCCTTTCACAGTCTAGCGGAGGCTTGAGAGATATACAAAACTGGGGAAAGGACAAAAGCACATACATACTGTAAGCTCCTAGTTAACAAGGAAGGCATGAATAATAAGAAAATGATAAAATTAAGATGAAGGAGGGCTACCTGCCCAATGTTTTAAGAAAGAATGGTGACGGACAGCCAGGAAGAAGGGGTTTGTGAAAACTAAAGAAGTGGCAGCTAACGGGAATGAAGCTGTGGCTGCCTGGAGCAGGGTATTTCTGCTAAGGAGTTAAACAGGGTCTGGTGATCTGGGAGTGGATTTAGGCCTGCTGTAGGAGGGAGTTATGGCAGGTGTACACTCTGAGCTAGGGAGTAACATGAGAAAAAGATCTTTGAGGAAGTAAATGTTCCTAGAAGCCTGTGTAGGCTGAAGGCATCAACTAGTAGATCACAGACTGATGGGGGGACATGTGGCCAGAGAACCTTTGAGAGCAAAAGGGCAAGTCATGAAAGATGGGTGTGGTATTAGGTGGATGCGGCTAGCAGGAGCAAGCATGAAAGGAGGCTCTAGAGCAAGATGGGGCAGGGAATCTAGTCTGTGGTCATGGGGGGGGCATCACTTCTCCCCAATACTGTGTAGAAACCATGTGTGGTTATGAGGTGTCAGGAAATATCTGTGTCCTTGCCTAATGGGAACTTGGACAAACTGTCCTGCTGGAGCCAAGGACACCATACTCCCTCGAGGCTGTGGCTAGATTCAAGTAATCCAGGATAGGCTGTTTCCATCTGTGAGGCCTATTCTTGATTACTTGTTTCTGGAGGCAGCTGATGGCCCACCGTCGGAATCAGAGAAGGCTCCTGGGACATGGTGTGTTTTCCTTCTTCCTGAGCTAAGGCTGGGACCACTGAGCCGGCAGAAGCCTGGTGAATGGTGAGGCCAGCCTGGGCTGGGGTAGTTCCAGCCAGCTGGCCCAAGGCACCGGGTGTGGGAGCCTGGCCCTGTCTGCCGTTCTCTCTGCTGGCAGTGAAGGGCACAGATGCTCAGCTGCTTCAGCACAGATTCCCCCAGCAGCCTGCTGTGCTTTTCTTCAGGTGTACGTGCTCAAGAGGCCTTATGTGGATGAGTTCCTGAGACGAATGGGGGAACTCTTTGAATGTGTTCTCTTCACTGCCAGCCTGGCCAAGGTACCAGGGAGTCGGAGGGGAAGAAAATACAAGAAGTGTAGCGGCCACACGGGTGGTATTCGGGATGCCAGAGGGACCAGGACTGCATCCAGACTCGGGCATCTTTTCCCCTCGCAGTATGCTGACCCTGTGACAGACCTGCTGGACCGGTGTGGGGTGTTCCGGGCCCGCCTGTTCCGGGAGTCCTGTGTATTCCACCAGGGCTGCTATGTCAAGGACCTTAGCCGCCTAGGGAGGGATCTGAGGAAAACCCTCATCCTGGACAACTCGCCTGCTTCTTACATCTTCCACCCAGAGAATGCAGTGAGTAGCCCTTCCCCACCTACACGGAGGGACTGGGGGAGAGAGCCCCACCCGGGCTGACCCAGCAGCACACCAGGCGAAGGCGGGAAGAAGTGGCAGTCATATTGACGCCACCTTCTCCTGTCCCAGGTGCCTGTGCAGTCCTGGTTTGATGACATGGCAGATACTGAGTTGCTCAACCTGATCCCAATCTTCGAGGAGCTAAGCGGAGCAGACGACGTCTACACCAGCCTTGGGCAGCTGCGGGCCCCTTAGCCTTCCTGCTTCTGAGCAACGGCTATCCCAGCAGGGGACTTTGCTACACTGTGCCTTTTTGATCAACCTGACGGACTGAGTGAAGCTGGGGCAGCTCAGCAGATGGGGCCTGGACATAGATGTGATTGGACAGACCTCTGGGGCAGGTTAGATGCCAGCTGGGTGGATCAGACCAACAATATCCAGAGATACCTGTTCCAAGCCAGGTTCCCAAGATAGATTGTGTGTGTGTGTGTGTGTGTGTGTGTGTGTGTGTGTGTGTGAGAGAGAGAGAGAGAGAGAGAGAGAGAGAGAGAGAGAGAGAGGAGAGAAAGAGACCCTGAGAGAGACCGACCCAGGGATTCAGTGTTTCAATGGGGAAGAAGCTGGAAGATTGAGCCTTTTTTCCCAGGTTGGTTCATCTCCTTTCCTGCCACCCTATGAGCCACTGAGCTTTACAGGGATAAGACTATTTACTGGCAGGCTCTTTGCCAAACCATGGCCTTTCCTTAGGGTCGGAAGGCCTATGCAAAGGAGAAAGGAAGGGTTAGACACTGCTTGGATGCCCCAGGTGCACATCTTTCTGAAAACTCCGGCCCAGCTGCTGCAGATAAAAAGATGCCGTTTCTGGAAAGATGAGGACTTGTTTCCAGAACCAGTAACCCCGTGACTATCAGGTCCTGTGGCCAAGGGTTGCACTTGCCTCCAGCCGAGTGCCTGTCATGGGGCCCTGTGTCTTCCCAAGATTTGGGCACTGGGTTGCCTTCCTCACCACCTAGCCATAGTCCTGATCCCGTGGGGAAGGAGGCCTGCTGCCTCCCCTGGAAGAGGACAAATAACAGATTTCTGTTCTTTTGACTCTTCTGAAATTCCCTTTCCAAACATGGAGCATTGGGCCTGACTCATTTCTGGCAAAGCTGCGATGCTGGGCCTGAGATGAATGTGGAAGGTGCTGGGGTGCAGGAAGAGTCCAATCGCCAAAGCATGAGTGTGTGTTCTCTGGCCTTGTAGAACAGCTGAACTTCTTTCCGTAAGTCTGCTCTTCAGGGATTCTCTGCTGGTGCTGGTGCTGGTGCTGGTGCTGGTGCTGGCACAGGGAGTTTTGTTCCAAAGGCTGGGAAAGGCTGTCCAAGCTGCCCTAGCCTCTCCCATTGCTTGGGCAGAGTTTTTCTTACTATGCCTTCCTGGGTGTCTGCCCTGTGCTGAGGTCTGTGTGTTCCTGTCTTTATCCTTCCTGGCTGTCACTATCCCTCTCAAAGGCTCAGAACTCTTGCTTTGCCAGAACTGAGGGGGACGGGTATCCTTACCTTTGGTTTGCCAACCTCCCCCGCCCCATAACAAGAGTGAACCCCTCACAGACCTGCACTCTGGGTGTCTCCTGCTTTCAAAGATCATTAATAGTGAACGTTTTAAAAAATAGTCACAAAACAGACGTTTCTCCTGGGATGGAAAACAGAGGAAGAAGTGCTGCTGTAATTGGGAGCACAAGGGGCCCCCCACAAGGGGAACTGTACCTCTGCATCTTAATCTTCAGGCCTCCCCCTGGGGCTGCGTGGGGTTCTATCCTCCCTCCCTCCCTGCTTCTCCCCATCTCTATGTGTTCCCTGGAGGCAGATACCATAAAGCGTTTGTGAATTGTTTCTGGCGAGGGTACACTGCCCACTCAGGACTCATCCCATTGACCTTTTCAGTTTCTACACGCTAGATCCAGCCTCAGGAGCTAAGCAGTTTGGGAAACCAGGTGGTGGAGCAGCAGATGAGTATTCTGAGTGGTAGCTGGGTGGCTGGATCTTTTGTAGTGTCACCTTCCCTCCTTGTCCCAATGTGGGCAGCCTTGTCTTTCTCTTTGTTGTCACAGAAGTGGAACAGAGCACCCAGCCCTCCTCTAGTCATTTCCCCAGGATAATTCCCTGTGCCAGTGGGATCCCACCACAGGTTAAGGCAGAGAGGGCTCCAGGTGCTAGCCAGAAGACCATCTCTTGATGGAAGGGGGATACTCCGAAGCTAAGGACAGCTGTGGCTTGATACCCAGGTCCTGACTTCCACTGCCATTCTAATATTACAGAAGGGTGTCTTTCCCAACCTCTACCCTGAGAGGGTTAGCCTCAGCCAAGTCTTCTGTCACTTGACCTGGTCACCCTTTTCTGACTAAGCAATAAGGCTCTGAGCTGATTGAGTTCCAAGAACCCTTTTTGCCCGCTTTCGGATTTCATGTTTTCCCATACAGAGAGCCTGCCTCTGCTACCTTGATTCCTATCAGGCTTGGCCCAGTGCTTGAAGTGTGACCCATGACCAAAGCCTAGGATGGCTTGGTTGGAAGTATCCCTGCTGCTTCCACATGAAGCTCCAGCTTCCCAGGCCCTGCTCCTGTCAGAACCCCACCTGCTCACTTGCAGGTTTTCCATGGTAATGCCACCTCCTCTCTCCCCTATCCCTTCTCAGAAAAGCAACGTGGCCAAATCTAAAGAGTGGTTCTTGTGGGCCAGCGCCAATCTAAAGTCGTCATTTGCTGCGGCTTTATAGTTTCACAGTGTGCTGGGTAAAGTGGTGATTGTGTAGCTTGCTTCTTGGAGGAATCAGGCGCTTAATGGAGGAGGACAAGACTGAGAGGAAGCCACTTCTGCAGCCTGTGCTGGGGCTTGCCACCAGCCTGTCTCACTTGTGACCGGTCTTCAGGAGTCAGTAGGCCACTGTGCCTGGTGTCAGCACCAACCCAAGCCATGCCAGAATCTGCCCACCTGCCAGGTTCAGTTCTTTAAGGTGCCTCTTCAGGGACACAGTGTGTCTCTCTGATTGGGCTTCTAAATCAAAAGCCTGATGTTCTCATCCCTCTTATAGGGGGAGCTTTGGACACAGGACCAGTTTGGTAAAGGGTCAGGTAAGGGTTTCCTCTCTGCACATTGTAGAGGGGACGCTCTGTAGGCCCATGGGTCCCTTGCTAGAGGGGGTTTGCCTTCAGTTAACCTGGGATCTTTTGTTTAGTTCCCTCCTGCCTCCCAAAGATTTTTGTGTAAATGTATAAATTCACTTCTGTTAACAGTGGCCCAGAAGTTTCTTTGTACAAAAAGCATGGGAGTCTCAAGGCAGTGGTTCCCTGGGGAGTGGACCCATGCAGTTCTGCTGCCCCTCCCCACTTCTGAGTCCTCATTAGTGGGGCAGCCCCATGTGCAGCTGGCCTCCATCGAATGGCCCAGCCAGGCCAAGTGTTTGAGAAAGGTAAGCCTGCTTTCCCCTTCTGGTCTTCAGTTGGTTGCTTAACCGTTACTGTCCTTCAGCCACCTTTTTTCTGAAATGAGGGGCTTGGTTTTGTCTTTCCTTGTTTTAAATACCAGTAAATATTTGCATATTCAACCACAGGAGAAGAGGTGGGGGTCTGGTCAGCTATTCCTGGAGCAGACTCACCTCTTTATCCCATGAGCTTCTTTGCTTTTAATTACCCCAAGTTTGCTGTGATCCCCATTTGAAGGGGAGGAGGTCTGCTTCCCACTGTGACTGGGCTATGGGATTCTACCTTGCTTCATGATTTGATAAATTTGTTGTATTCAAAAACTTGAAATGTACGACGCCATTAAGTGTCTGTTTATATTTTTGGAATATTTGTATTACTTACAATTAATTAATAAAAGTGGGTTTTTAAAAACCTATGTAGGTATGGGCTGCTTTCCTACCTTGTCATGTATTGGGGATTGTAGTGGGTACAACCCGACTTCCCTTGCTGGTTCTTGAGTCACAGTGAACTGAATCACCCAAGTGGGATAAGCACTGGGCTTCCAGCCAGGGTCACAGAAGTCGAACTCCATTAGTTTCTTCATGGCTCCTTTTTGGAGCCAACTCCATTGCTATCCAGGTGCTTAACAAGCACCTTAGTGTCCTATTGACTGCTGAGCATGAACCAGAAGCCCTAAGGGAACCGAGTCTCAATTCTCTTGTGTGCCTTTCTTCTTTTTTTTTTTTTCTTTTTTTTTTCTTGTGTGCCTTTCTGATATTTCCAAACCCAGTGTCCTGAAATTCAGAGCCCACCAGTGTTCCTTGCACATAGTAGGCACTCTGATATGCACTGGGCTGATGGAGACCCTCCTGACTCCTCTCTCCATCTTAAGAATTGGCCAGAAGCTTCTCAGGGCAGCTTCAGCAGCCTGGACACCCAGGCACACGTAGCTGGCAGCTCCAGACTGCCTCCTGTCATCAGCTTAATGCATTCATATCTACAATATGGCAAATTTCATATCCTCCCTGTCTCTTTTTGCATTATTGATGGACTCTACACTTAAAAAAAAATCAATAGATAAGGGCGTGGAGCTGGAGTTAAAAGAAGCCCTTTAAAACTCCACTCTCCTTGTTTTTGCTGCTTTGAATAATTAGCTTTCCCTCTGGTTTGAATAAGTCAAGCCCGTGATTGGCCAGGACTAGGAAAATGCAGTAAAGATGCAAACACAAGCAAATATAACCCAGAGTCTGCAGCCATTAGGCTGAGACGGCCAGACCCGGAGGCTGCTGCTTTGGGATAGTTCTTCCATCCTGCTGCTGTTTACTCACTAGAAAACTGGGAAGACAGGAGAAGGTAAGGTCTTTGGTTTATGGCTGTTCAGCAGGTGAACAATCCTACTAAATGAAAGAAAGTAGCAGGAAATGGAAATTTCTTTGTTCTGGGGTGAAGCTTTTAAATGATTCAACAAGGCGTTTGTGACCAATTTTGCAAATTTCCTGTTGAGAAATACAGAGGCCACTGTTAACCCACTGAAGGGGTCGGGCACATTTTCAAATTGGGGAAGACAAGATAAAAGTTAAAACTAGCTTCCTTCGGGGGTCCATCTCTGTGAGATGGGGGCAGATGTGAGAGGAAGGGTTATCAGTTCTAGGAATCTGCAATCCTCACGGGATACTGAATTAACAAACTAGTACTTGAGAGACCCACCTGTGAGGGAATTTTGATATTGCAGATAGAATTAGGTTTTCTGGGTGTTCCAGTGTGGTAAAATAACCCCTCTTGGAGCATATACTATTCTGCATTTGAGGTTCCTGGCCCCCTGAGCCTAAGTCTATTGGAAAACAAAACACTGATTTTGGGCTCTGAGACTCAGTCCTAATTAATGCCAGTTGGTTTGGCTTTTACCAAATTGATACTTCTGTCTCCAAGGAATGAATTAATTGGCACTAGTCCCTTTCCCTAGTTAGGCCATGCCTTTGCCTTAAATGTCTGAAATCTAGGGTTTGGAGAAAATCCAAACATATTTCCTGGCAGTTCTGAGCAGCACAGGGTGGGGCTGTGTAAGTTATTGAATTAAATCCTCAAACACTGGCTGCTCCAAGTCATTGCTCTCCTTTAGTCTTGTTCTAGCAGTACACAAAGGGAGTTTGCTCTTTCTGTTTTGTTTTATTCTTTGCCAAAGTCCATACTAGATAATGACACATATTTGCCAAATCTGGTTTTATCCATCAAGGCTCAAGGAAAAAATGGTCAGACATACTTGTCTTTGTGTGGGCAAGTAAGTGGGGATTGAACCCAGGACCTTGAATATGCTGGGAAAATGGCCTGAGCTGCACTCCCAACCCTACATTTTCCTCCTAACAAGTGCTCCCAATATGCCTCCCAATAGCAAAAATCCATGCAGTCCTTCCTCGGTACATTTTTACAGTCCTATGTAAACCCATCAATCCCATCATTTTTCCTTTACCTCTTGGGAGGAACTAATATTTATCTGTATTGCATATTGTCATATTGAAAACTCCTTGGTAGCAGGAATTAGCGAAGGAGACAAATGACATAAAACTCACAGGAGACTCAGACATGTACAGGTTCCTAATAAACCACACCACACTTTAACTGCAGAAAACCCTGAATCCACTGAGACTTCTCTTTACCACTTCCTCGTCTCCCAACCCTGCCTTGCTCAAGCCCAAGGAAGTGGAGACCTCCAAATTTTCTGTGTTGGAGAGATAGGGACTGGCAAGCCTAGGCCATGCTCATTCCTTTGCAAAGTCCTTTTTCCCAAGCCCAGCTGAGAAGCTCAGGGCATGTGTTAGTCATACGACAGAGGCAAAGAGGGTTGAACTGTAGGATAGTTCACTTAAAAGAATAAAATCCCAAAGAGCAGGTCAAAGAAGGTGACATGAGAGGACCTTGAAAGCAGAGATCTTGGGAAGAGTAAGGGCAAAGAAAGTGGTAGAAAGCTACTCAGTTTGGAAATAGTTTTTCTTAGGTTTTCTCCTAACTTGCCACAGAATTTAGATAAGCCTATAAAGGGTCTCAATATGTCAAAGTGGCTGAAAGCACAGGGTTTTTTGTTTTGGTTTGGTTTTTGTTTTATACCAGGGATCGAACTCAATGTCACACTCACCAGGCAGGCGCTTATAACACTGAGCTAAATCCCTGGCCCAAAAGCACAGGTTTAAGATAGGATGCGGAGCTCCTTCTACTGTGTGCCCATGAGCAGGTTCTTTAACCTCTCCAAGTCTCAACTTTATTACAGCATGACAGCTGGGAATTTAGCTCAGAGGCATAAGTGCCTGCCTGCCAAGCATGAGGTTGTGAGTTCAATCCCCGGTACCAAAAAAAAAAAAAAAGTATTACAGCTTGAGGTGAAGAAAATAGGTTCACCTAAAAACTAAATAAGATAATGTATGCAAGTGACTGAGCGCAGGGTTTAACATTTTTACCACTCCCTGCTCCCGGGTTTAACATTTTTACCACAAAGGAAGTGGTGGGTTTGAGCCAGGACTTGCAGGTGGGACCAAGTCAGCTAAGCTCACTGTGAACTTGATCAAGTCGTTTCCCTGGTCATGGGGACCAGGTGTAGATGTGCATACCACAAGGACATGGCAGGATGGCAAATGAGATTGGGAACTGACTTAGGAGGCAAACTGGACTGATGCCCAGCATGAGGGGCATCACCTCTTGCTCTGTGATGTTTCAGTCTTGGGAAGACAAGCACCATGTCTCTGAGCAGTGCCTTCAGAGCTGTGGGCAACGACCCTGGGATCATCATCTGGAGGATCGAGGTGAGCCAGAACCCTACCTGACCACTGGCATCTGCGAGTAGAATCTGGCTGCCAGCGCCTGCTAGATAAAAGCTGTCCACCCCTCTTGAGTCTGTGGTTTGAGAACTGAGAGGCAGCATCAGAGTCCACATTTCCCCATCCTTGTCCCCTACCCGGTACTCACAGCAGGTAAGTGATGAGCAGAAGAAATACTTGTAATCCTGGAAAGCAAGGCCCTGAGCCAAACTTTAGCTTGTCCTTTATCCAGCCATTTGCTTGGTGAGTCTGTACTGTCAGTTGATGTCCTGGAAAGATGGGTGGCACTCGCCCAGGAGGCTCATGGGTACTCCCATCAAAGAAACAGAATCCTACTGGACTCTGGCTCCTACAAAGCGTGGACGGTGGACGGTGATACAGCATAGATGGGGCATGGCTCATCCCTCCTCCTCCCATTCCCCCAGGCATGGCTCCCTCAGAGTGACTCTGAGTCTGCAGTCCTGAGCTGGGTAGCTCCACCTGCCCAATGTGAGGACACCTCTCTCCCAATCCAGTCCTTTGGTGCTGTATTAAACCAGCAGTGATACCTCCTTTCACTCGCCTTAATTAGGAAGTATGAGTCAGTCCTCAGCCAGGCTCTCAGAGCTTGCAGAGACCCAGACCACTTCCATCGTTTTAAGTCCCCCACTTTACTTAAAAATGAATACTAAGGCAGAGTTACAGAAATGGTAGTATATTTAGTCTTTACATTTCTCACACAGGCTTTACATAGAACACCTAATATGCCTGCAGGTTTACCTCACTTGGAGAAAGTGATGAAAACTTACATCTGAGGCTGTGTGGATGGTCCTTCCAGGACAAGCAGTACACACAGTGACAACCGAGAGCCCCAGCCGACTCCAAAAGTAGGACACACAGCATGGAGTCTGGCACCCGGGGGCACCCAAGGCCATCAGCTTCCCCACCTCCACGCTCCAGAAGAGCAGGCCTGGCCAGCCGTGGGTGGTCAGAATGGATGAGCATTGGCCTGGCTGCTGGGGTTGGAGGTGGGCTATTGGACAGTTTACATCCTCCTCCTGTCCTTGCAAAGGCTGCAGGAGCACTTCCACCCAGTATGGTGGGATGAGACTGAGCAGGCCATGGGAGAAGGACAGGGAAAGGAAAATCAGGATAGGACCTAGAATTGGATCTGGGGTTTTGTAGGCAGCACTCACAGAAGCCAGAACAGCAGCCATATAAACCCTGTGCTGGGGACATCTCCCTTCTCTCCTACCACTTGTGTCAACAACAGTGATGAGGGAGGTTGTGTGGAAGGGAGGAGAGAGGGAATGCTACCTCTGTATATCCCTTGTCCTTCCAGAAAATGGAGCTGGCACTGGTGCCCCTGAGTGCCCATGGCAACTTCTACGAGGGCGACTGCTACATTGTTCTCTCGGTGAGCACCGCCCTCCCCTTTCCTCCCAGCTTTTCCCCCGGTTCCTGGGCTCTGCCGAGTGATCTGCTGGTAAGGGAAGGATGCGTGTTCCTGGTGTCAGTCGCAGTTCATGCCCAATACAGGGTGGAGTGTGCCTCTAGTCCGACTGAAGGGTCACTGTCGTCCTGAGCTTTTCATTTGACATCAGATGGCAGGCACGGCCCTCAGCCTGACCCTCAGCATAGTGCCCACATGTAGCACTTCTCCCTCCCAGGGCCAAAGTACCACACTAAAAGGGTGTGGGGAAGGCCAAACATAAGGCCTGCCTGTAACATCAAAGTGCTCATTCTAGTGGAGGAAACAATTCTCCCATGAACAGCACTGACAGGCCCACAAAGACATACACACCAGTTGTTCATGCCTAGGTGTACAGCTGAGACCTGGAAGGTGGGTCCACAGTCTATTTGGGAAAAGGTCCCCTGTGGTCTCTTTTTTTTTTAAAGGAATAACAGGCTGGGGGCCAGGGATTTAGGTCAGTGGCATAAGCACCTGCCTGGCAAGCACAGGGTCATGAGTTCAATCCCCAGTACCACAAAAAAAAAAAAGGACTAACAAGCTGTAAACTTTCTCAAGTGTGGAGAGGAATTCAAGCTACCAAAGCTTTAGTCACAATGGCAGGTCTGCACAGGGGACAGGGCAACTCTATTACCCAGTCCAAAGACAAAAGGGCCCTGACCCTACCAAGGCAGGACTCAAGCGACTGTATGCTGCGTCCTCCCCATGCCAGAGGGCCCAGCAGCAAAGGGAAGGTGAGCTGGTCCCTGACCTGGTTGTTCTGGCTGTATCTCAGACTCGGAAAGTGGGCAACCTCCTCTCCCAGAACATCCACTTCTGGATTGGGAAGGACTCCTCTCAGGATGAGCAGAGCTGTGCAGCCATCTACACCATACAGCTAGACGACTACCTGGGAGGCAGCCCTGTGCAGCACCGAGAGGTCCAGTACTATGAATCCGACACCTTCCGTGGCTACTTCAAGCAGGGCATCATGTGAGTAGTACTGACACAGAGCAAGGACAGAAACAGAAGTCTACAGAAGAGGAAACTCACAGGGCCAGTACATGTAGAAAGAAAGTAACCCAGGAAATGCAAAGCAAAACAAGGCTTTCACTTGAGTCTATCAGTGTAGCACAAATTGGAGTGGGGTGATGCCAACTGCTCACCAGGCAGTGAGGAAATGAGTATACTGTTGGAGGGAGTGGGGCCTGGCACTTCAGTCTGGAAAGTATCAGTGCCACTAAAGCAATTCCAACTTGTAGGTGTGTAACTCAAAGAAATTTTCACATCCCAAGGTCTATAAGAACACATAAACCAAAATACTCAAAGTAGAATGATTAATGGTGGTAGAAAATGTGGGCAACATCGATGTCATCACCAGGAGACTGGGCATGGATTCTAGAAACACCAGACTAGACACATACCTGGCACTGGGACACATCTCACAAACGTGGTACCCAGCGAGCAAAGCAAGAAACATGAATATCAATCTCTGTTTTATAAATATAAAGCATAAAAGTAGCAGGACACATTTTATTAAATAAAAATAAAAGGAAGTGTTAAACTTGCAGAATGGATGCCTGAGATGGGAAGAGGAATGGGAGGAGGCACACAGATCAAATGGAATACAGACACTCTACACAAGAGGGGCTTATGAGACCAAGGATGATAATGTTCCAGGAACTGAGGAGTTTACTTAACTCAAAACTTTGTACTTGAGAATGAAACAGAAAGGGGAATTCCAGTGAGCTCAAGAACCCTGAGCTTGGATCAAGGCCAGCTTCTTGCAGGTTGGCAGTCTTCACTGAGGACCTGCTGGGCACAAGGCACCACCTGCAGGAAGCCTAAAGCCCCTCTGCTGCAGGGGTGCTGGCTGTATTCCCTGGAGTGTGGGGCAACCAGGTTGGAGCATGGTCAGTGGGAGTGCAGAGGCAGGACGGTAGACTGCTGGGGTAGATGGTCTCAAGGCCAAGGTATCATTAATGTTTCTGCCTCTGCCTGACTTATGGTTCTCTCTCACTGTACACTGATATTTAGGTAGTTGCTAGAACAGAACAAGCCCTTCTGTGCTGCAAAGTATGAATCGCTTGTGGGGCAGCAGTTACCTCAAGGGTTTGTTGTCACTCACCTGAGCGGAGGCTGCTGCAATGTAATTCACAGTAGTCTCCCTGAACCTAGCACAGAGCAGGTACTCTGCAAATAATGGATGTTTCCTCAGCTATAAAAAAGGGGGTGTGGCCTCTGGGATGAAGCACGTGGAGACCAACACCTACGATGTGAAGCGGCTGTTACATGTGAAGGGGAAGAGAAACATCAGGGCCACTGAAGTAAGTTCTACTGGCTGTCCTGGGCCCAGGCTTCTCCATCTGGTACCTAAGAATCTTTACATATAAGAATATATGTATATATATATATATATATATATATATATATATATATATATTCCCCCCCCACCAGGGATTGAACTCATGACCTCATGCTTGCCAGGCGCTTATGCCACTGAGTCAAATCCCTGGCCCTTTCTAAGCTATATTTACCTCTCAATGCAGGTGGAAGTGAGCTGGGACAGTTTTAACCGAGGGGATGTCTTTCTGCTGGACCTTGGGAAAGTCATCATCCAGTGGAATGGCCCAGAGAGCAACAGTGGGGAGCGCCTGAAGGTATGGCTCTTGCTTAAGGCTCTGTCCTCAGCCTCAGGCCTCATCTGGGGCGTTTTTTCCCCTTTCTTTCCGTGATGATCCCCAAGATTCATGGTGGATCCTGGCTTCCGAGCAGTCTGTGTTTTTTGTTTGTTGGTTTGGTTTGGTTTGAGACAGAGTCTCACTCTGTAGTCCAGGCTGGCCTTGAACTCACAGTGATCCTCCAGCCTCAGCTTCTCGATTCCTGGGATTGATTACAGGTGTGCCCAACACACCCAGCTCTGCTTTGTTTTTTGAGAAAGGGGCTCACTATGTAGTTCAGACCAGCCTCAAACTTGAAGAGATCCACCTGCCTCAGCCTGCAAAGTGCTGAGATTTACAGGCATGCACAACTATGTCAAATGAGCAGGCTCTGTCTTGCAGACAGATCAAGTACGAGACTCACCTCAGGGTTCCTCAGCATCAGAACAACTCTGGGTTTCAGGATTCTACCCAACAGAGCCATCAAGCAGAAAGGTGTCCAGATGAGCCGAATGCTTTCTTGGGCTTCATTGACAGGCTATGCTTCTGGCAAAGGATATTCGAGACAGAGAGCGAGGGGGCCGTGCTGAAATAGGAGTGATTGAGGGGGACAAGGAGGCAGCCAGCCCAGAGCTGATGACGGTCCTTCAGGATGCCCTTGGCCGACGCTCTGTTATCAAGCCTGCAGTACCTGATGAAATCATAGATCAGCAGCAGAAGTCAAATATCATGTTGTATCAGTGAGTAGCAAAACTTGGCTGCTGGCTGGAAGTTGGTGGAGGGAAAATGTTCCCTAGAAAACCAGGCATTCAGGTGGGCTTCTTGTTTTGGGTACAGCAGCCTGGTAGTATTCTTAGTCCTGTCTGTGTGTGTGTGTGTGTGTGTGTGTGTGTGTCCATAGCCTTCACATTGAGCTATATTGCCAGCCCCTTTTCTTATATTTTATTTTGAGACATAGTCTCACTTTGAGCTGAGTTTGAACTTGTGATCTTCCTGCCTCAGCCTCCTAGAGTCACAGGATTATAGGCATGCTCTACTGTGCCTGGCTACTTGGTCCTTTTCAAATTCAGCTCTTGGAAAGAAACATATGTATATGTGTATGTACGTGTGTATAGAAAACAGTTAAGATAGGTATACCACTGATTTCTCTGAGTTCACTGAAGAGGAAGATTTGTGCCTTTATTGTTCAGACAACTGAATGCAGCTGTCTTGTGCTCCGGGCGAATGATTCAAGGATGACCATGCATGATGTATGTACCATTGTTGTCCCGATGGACAGGTTTTGAAATTTTGTTAGTTTTTTTCTTCTTCTTCTTTCTTTTTATTTTTCTCCTTGAAATAAAATGGATTTGGAAATAAAATTCAGCTCCTAAAAGGAGTCCAAAAACCCCCTCTCCCCACCAGAGTCAGCTGTATTCTGTTCTTGTAGCAATTATCCTGAACTCTTCCCGAGACCTTCCCTGTATTGTGATCCATATATGCCCAGGGAGGTGGAAGGAATTCAGTTTGGGATAGAGAGGCACAGAAGTCTCTTCCAGAAAACAAAATCTATACATTCCTGTCTGTGTAAAAGCCATGTATGTCTTATAAGAAGTCAAACCCTGACCAGAAACTCCACACTAAAACATCAATGTGACTGCAAGATGCTTTATAGAAGAGAAGGTACAAGGGGCTGGGGATTTAGCTCAGCAGCATAAGCGCCTGCCTGACAAGCGCAAGGTCGTGAGTTTGATCCCCGGTACCGCAAAAAAAGAAAAAAAAAAAAGAAGAAGAAGAAGAGAAGGTACGAGCTAACCTCTCCCCTTCTCCAGTGTCTCAGATTCAGATGGGCAGCTGGCAGTTACAGAGATATCCACGAGGCCCCTGGTCCAGGATTTACTGAACCACGATGTAAGTAGAGCTTGAAGGGACCTATTTTGGGGTAGCCAGACCTGGTATCAGAAGCAGACCTTGGGCAAATCCTTCCTTTTGGTCTGGAGCAATAACCACATTTATCTCTGACTGTTTCAGGACTGCTACATCCTGGACCAAGGTGGAGCCAAGATATATGTGTGGAAAGGAAAAGGAGCCACAAAGGTTGAGAAACAGGCAGCCATGTCGAAAGCCCTGGTAGGACTACAGATGTGCTGTAATTCTGCCAGTGTCATTTCAGATGTGCACAGAGGAGCCATCCTAAGCACCTGAGCATAGAACATCATGGTTATGTACATAGACTTCAAAGTCAGACAAATACAAATTGGGCTTCAAATTCATAGGCTTTTTTTTTTTTTGTACTGGGGTTTCGAACTCACAACCTCGTACTTGCCAGGCTATGCCACTGAGCTAAATCCCCAGACCTAGGCTTCAAATTCAGTTATGTGTTCTTCTTCTTTTTTTTTTTTTTTTTGAGTGGGAAAATTTATTGGAGAAAAGGCTCCAATTATATCTTTTTTTCATCCAAATGTTCTGGGGAAGACTACTGAACACCACTAAGCCTCAATTTCCTCATACCAACCACAAGGTTAATACCTATCTGGGGTGGTTGTGAGGATTAAGTACCACTAATAAAGCACTCAGAATAGTATTTGGCACATAGCACTTGCTCTGTAATACTACTATGAAGGAATGTCGAATCGAGATTAATGGTCCTGTCCTCAAAGAGCTTATGATACTTGTGCAGACACAGTAGATGACCCAAACAAGGGGTATTTACAAAACAATAAATGAGCAAGTGATTGTGACAGAAAGTCAGTAGAGTTACATCTAGTGCTGAAAGAACAGTTTAGGTCTTGCAAAACCCTAATCACAACAGGCTAATGAAGAGAAGTCAAAATGTTCCACTCAGTTATTTTTTGAGGCAGGTAACTTGGGAGTCAAATGGAAGTGAATTAGAACTTGATTGTGACTCCCAGAGGAGAGGAATCCTCCAACTGATTTCAAAAGGGTGAATTACCTGAAGCGAAGAACTCGGTGTATCTCCTGACTGACCTGTGTTTCTATGTGTTGGGGTGCAGAGCTTCATCAAGATGAAGGGCTATCCCAGCAGCACCAACGTGGAGACTGTCAATGATGGTGCTGAGTCAGCCATGTTCAAGCAGCTGTTCCAGAAGTGGTCAGTGAAGGACCAGACCACAGGCCTTGGAAAAACATTCAACATTGGTAAAATTGGTGAGATTCTCCCTAGAGTGCCCTCTTACTGCCAGCTCTAAGAAGACAGGCATGGGTGTTTCTTGCTTACTTGGATTTTCCCAACCCCTTTTTCTCAGCTAAGGTTTTCCAGCACAAGTTTGATGTGACTCTGCTACACACCAAGCCAGAGGTAGCTGCCCAGGAGAGAATGGTAGATGATGGCAACGGGAAAGTTGAGGTGAGCTCAGCCAGAGCGGCCTTGGCCCTCGCAGCTGTTCCTGCTATACTGGAGGGCAGGTCATTCTGTCTGCTTTGTTTCTTTTCCCCCTATTCTCATAGAGGCTTCTGAGGAGATAGGGAGTCCCCACAATGCTTCAGGGAAGTGAAAGGCACCTCCCCACATGTGCTATCAATAACTCACCTGGCAGATATATTCAAATCATCACTTAGCCTGCAAAGAACCAGCTGGTAACACCAGGATGCACCTGACAGGGACGACACAGTCTCAGGATTCAAATCATGCAAATATGATGAGCCCTGACCACTGGCAGAGAAGAAAAAAATATGGAGGGGTCCTTGGAGTGGATGTTAGCACCTTGCCCATCTGGTTCTCTGTTAAATATGGTCAACTTCCCTTCAGCAGTGCTCTCTGAACAGGACACCCATCTCTGGACAACTGTGTCTCTTGTGCCCAGGTCTGGCGAATTGAGAACCTAGAGCTGATGCCCGTGGAGCATCAGTGGTACGGCTTCTTCTACGGAGGAGACTGCTATTTGGTGCACTATACGTATGAGGTGAATGGAAGGCCGCATTACATCTTATACATCTGGCAGGTAGGCCTGGTGCAGGATCTCAGCTTTGGACCAAATATTCCCTAGGCTCTCCAGCTGGTGAGGCCATCACACCCTGCTCACCTCTGCAGGGCCGGCATGCCTCACAGGACGAGTTAGCAGCCTCAGCATACCAGGCAGTAGAGCTGGATCGGCAGTTTGATGGAGCCCTGGTGCAGGTTCGGGTCCGCATGGGGAAGGAGCCTCGCCACTTCATGGCCATCTTCCAAGGAAAGCTTGTTATTTATGAGGTAAAACTGCACCATGAGCACAAAGCTCAGAACTAACAAACCCAAGAAATGAGGAGGCATGAGGTGGTGTAGGGTAGGAAGTCGTTTGACTTAGATACAAAGTAAGGGGTGAATGTAAGACACTCAAGTAAATCCCAAATACCTGGAGCCTCAAGTCCAAAGCAGTCTAATTCATGTTCAAGGGCTTCCATAAGTTGCCCCTGTGCAGGGAATTACCCTCCACTCCAGACCTGCACGCTCCTTTCCAGTCAGGTGGGTCTCCTCTCTAGACCTCCACAAGTATCATACTTCACCCACCCCTCTGATGTGCCCCTTAAATTCAAGCCACATGCCTTAGCTACTTTTTCATCCTTGAGGCACAATATTGGACACCCACAGCTCTAAGAAGGAAAGGTTTATTTTAGCTCACAATTTGTAGAGATTTCAACCTATAGTCTGCTGTCCCCAAGGCAGGGCAGCATGGCAGAGGAGAAACAGTCCATGGCATGGCAGCAGGAAGCAGCGAGACAGCAAGGAGGAGTGAAGGAGATAGACCCTTCCAGGTCATGCCTCCAATGAGCCGCCTCCTTGGAGCAGGCTCCACCTCCCAACATCATATTTAGCTCTGAGCTCATCAGTGAACTAAGCACTGATGAGAATCATGTCTCCATGATCCAGTCACCTACCAAAAGCCTCACCTATGAATGCAATAAGGCTTTGTGGGGCATGGTTTGGGGGATATTTAGCTATAAAACATAACATCCTACTTCCTCCAAGAAGCCCTGTCTGAAGCACTAGAAGATAATGCATAATGTCACATGCTGGGGAATCACACGTCTGGGGTCAAGTCCTACTCTTGTCATTTGTTAGCCAAGTTTCTAAATCTGTTTCCTCATCTGAACTGCTGAATAATACATACTTCATGGAGTTATTAAGAGAATCAATGAAGTGTTAGACACTAGTCACAGAGCCTGAATACAACAAAGTTCTCAGAATGAAAGGTGATATAACTTGATAAGGTAGCAAATCTGTAATCCCAGCAATTGCGAGGCTGAGGCAGGAGGATCACTAACCTGGACTACTGGCATATATAGTGTGATCTAGAAGGAAGGAAGAAAAGAAGGACAGAAGAGAGGAAGGAAGCAAGGAAGGAAAGGAGGGGAGGGGAGGATTGTAGGAAACATTACTGGTACCAATACTCCAGCTCACCCTGATCCTTTCCAGTTAGCATAGAAGCTCCTGAAGGCCAGAGATGGTGTCAGATTCATCGACATCTCTGTAGCAGACAGCCTAGTGCTTGTATGGTGCTCTATAGATCTGGACTCTGCTTTTCTTTTCTCTAGGGTGGGACATCTAGGAAAGGAAATTCTGAGCCTGACCCTCCTGTAAGACTCTTCCAGATTCAAGGAAATGACAAATTTAACACCAAAGCCGTGGAAGTTTCAGCCTTTGCCTCCTCCTTAAATTCCAATGATGTCTTTCTGCTTCAAACCCAGGCAGAGCACTACCTGTGGTATGGCAAGGTAGGAGGGCTGGCCCGGGGGTCAGAGGAGGCCCCCTGGAACCCACTCCTTTCCCCTCTCACCCCTCATCTTTGTACCTGGTCAGCAGGTACAAAGCAGAGCAATTGAAGAATAAAGAGCAGAGCAGTGCTGTTCTCAGAGAAGAGCCTTTTTCCTAAAGAACTTTCAAAGGAAATACCGACATTCTCCACAATCTGGGCCCCATTAGAAACTCATTGACATCCCTGTTTACACCCAGGAGACATCCTATACATTTCTACACTCATGAGGACTACCTCCCATGTGAGCTTGAAGGTTTGTAACAGGACAGGTGCCAATACAAGACAAAAATACACAAAAAATGATGTTGATTCGTTAATCCCTTTATTTATTTATTTATTTATTTATACCGGGGATTAAATTCATGATCTCATGCTTGCCAGGCAGGCGCTTATACCGCTGAGCTAAATCCTCAGCCCTGTTAGTCCCTTTAAAAGCACTAAAACTGCTTTACAAAAGAGAATGGAAGCCAGATATAGTGGTATGTGCCTATAGTCCCAGGTACTGTTCCTGGGAGGCTGAGGAATGTGGATTACTAGTTGCCAAGCTGGGCAACATAGTTTGAGACCCCAACTCAGGGTGTGAGGGGAGCATGGGGGGATAGCTGACTAGCAAAAGATGCTTGATATCATTAATCATTAGGGAGATACAAATTAAAACCACGGTGAGATACCACCACACATCTATTAGGATGGCAAAAATGCTAACAATGTAAGAGCAAGGATACAAAGCAATAGGAACTCCCATGCATTGCTGGTAAGACTGCAAAGTGGTACAGATTTTAGAGAGCAATCTGGCAGTTTCTTACAAAGTTAAGCAGATATTTATATGATCCAACCAGTTTACTCCTTTGAGTATTTACTCACTTAAAATTTTAAAAAACAACCTTCAAACAAAAAACTGTATATAAATGTATATAGCACTTTTACTGATAATCACCTAAAATTAGAAACAATCCAGGGCTGGGGATATAGCTCAGCGGCACAGTACCTGCCTGGCAAGCATGAGGTCATCTGATTCCCGGTACCAAAAAAGAAAGAAAGAAAGAATCCAATTGGAAAACAGATAAACAAATAGTGGTATATCATACAATGAAATACTACTTAGCAACAAAAAAGAATTAACAACTGATAAGCATGACATGGGTGAATCTCCAGTTCATACTCAAAGGCTAATATTATGACATTCTGGGAAAGGTGACACTATAGTGATGGAGAACAGATGAGTGGTTCCCAGTGATTAAGATTCAAGGAGGGTTTGATGCTAAAAGAGTAGTCCCAGGAAATTTTGGCAAAGACTGAAGAAACAGTTTTGTTTTGTCACTGAATTGTGCTAACACAATTCAACGTGTTTGTCAAGCCTCATGGAACTGTGTGACAGACAGTCATCTATATTTACATAATTTAAATTTTTTTCTCTAAAAAGAAAATAATCAAAAATAGGTACTAAAATTCCAATTGAAGCTGAAGCAAAGGTGACTCATCAACATTCAGTACAGATTTTGGAGTCTATTCCTGTTCTCTGTCAGCAGTCTGTCTTCCTTCCCCTGTTCCCAGCCCTAGAAAAAGCCCACCTCCCCGTCCTGAGTCCTGAGGCACTGCAGCTCGGTGGCTGACCCCGACCATGCCGGGCAGGCGTTTCGGGAGCTGCCCTCTCCACCTCAGTGCACGCGGTGATTGGTGTCTGTGTTCTCCTTGCCCTGCTCTCAGGGGTCCAGTGGGGATGAGCGGGCCATGGCCAAGGAGTTGGTCACACTCCTCTGCGGGGGCATCGAGGAAACTGTGGCCGAAGGCCAGGAGCCGGCCGAGTTCTGGGACCTGCTGGGAGGAAAGGCTCCCTATGCCAGTGACAAAAGGTATAGGAACAGCCTTCTCTTTCCTGGGCTCCCTCTGGGCTGCACAAACTTCTGTTTTGTTTTGTTTTGTTTTGCCTTTCTAAAATTTTTATTTTATTGGTGCATTTTAGATCACACTCATCACAGAATTTGTATCTAAATATATCTTGCAGGTTTTTTCCCATTTTCCTCCCCTCTTCAACCCCTCTTCCCTCCTTATTTACAAAAGCTTTGTTTCCATTTTTTCCTTGCCCCTTCTTTCTGTTCGCATTCGTTTCTCCCTTGTTCCTCTTATTTGAACATATTTCCATTTCCCAATATCCATTACACACTTTTGTCCTTATTCAAACTTTTAATTTCTCACACCAGAGAAACAATGCATGTGTGTCCAATTTATTGCACCTAACAGTATGGTCTCAGGTGCATGCATTTAGCTAGAAATGCCTCACACTTATCATTCTTTATGGTATAGCAGAACTCCATTGTATAAGAAAACCACATCTTCTTTAATCCATTCATGAGTCAGGGCCTTTGGGACGTTTCCAAGATTTAGCTGCTACAAACTGCATGAACTTTAAGATCTTTTTTAGCACTAAAAATATTTCTGTGTGGCTCCAAACCTCTAAATGAACTGTCTTATAGACTACAGCAGGAAATCCTAGATGTCCAGTCCCGTCTCTTTGAATGCTCCAATAAGACCGGCTGCTTCATTGTCACTGAGATCACAGACTTTACCCAGGATGACCTGAACCCAAGTGATGTGATGCTCCTGGATACCTGGGACCAGGTAAGACACAGTAAAAGAACTTGGAACAAATGGCAAAGATTCCCATAGTCTACACTGCTTTGTGTAATATACCCACCCAGAATAAGCCCAGAGAAGTCCTGAAAAATTCAAAAGTAAAACAGTTGTCAATGGAGACCAAAAAACAGCTTACTTTTTCCAAGGTCACAGAAAAGAATGATGTTTAAAACCCATCACCTTGGGAGTATTCCCAACTTGCTTTGAGAAAGTCAGGCCATCCTATCATCCTGCCCTTCTTTACCTTAGGATCAATAGCAACAGGTACCAAATCCAGAGAATATGAGCCCTTTAGGGGAATAAGGGATGTGAACAAGATACCTTCAAGGCAGCCTCTTCTACATGCCATTTCTTCAGCTTGACAAACATGCTGAGAAGGTGGGTATCACCAAGGTGAAGGGTCCCTGCTTTCAGAATCTACAGGCTTCTGGGAGTGACCAGAGAAATGTCATTGCTCAACAGTATACGTTGTAGTGCAAGGGCCACAGGAGCACAAATTAATGGCATCCAACACAGTTTAGGGGGTCTTAAGAAGTCTTCCAGGCTCAATCTCAAACGATGTGTGGGCTTTAAGTGGCAAAGAAAATGTAGAAGACCTTATGGGCAGAAGAAATACCACACGTAAGATCAGGATAGGAAATATAATCAGGATGGGGGATAGAGTTAGGAAGCCTGCTAGAGATGAAGCTGAATTAAGTATAGGCCTGACCTACCACATCGAGTAGTTTAAGGTGAGTGAGTTGGTCAGATTGTGCTTTAGATAGGTCTGTCCTGTGAGTACAAAAGGATGGGAGTCCAGAAAGAGCTGCTGTGGTCCCTCAAGATGTGTTTTACAAGAAGTTAGGTTCAGGAACTAAAGTTCAACGAGCACTCAGGTATAGAGATGTAGTGTTGGTAGATCATCTGACAATTAAAATCACCACTATCAAGCTGGTTCTGGGAAAATCTTTCTCCCCACTCAGCAAATGAGGTTGAAAACATTTCTGTGGCTGTGAATTGCCAAGGGCAAAAGACGAGCAGTGTTTTTGATCTAGTACTTGGTCCTTGGTACAAATGCATTAACAAATATTAAATCCGCACACCAGGTGTTCTTGTGGATTGGAGCTGAGGCCAATGCCACAGAGAAGGAGGGGGCCCTTGCTACTGCACAGGAATACCTGAAAACTCACCCCAGTGGCCGAGACCCTGATACGCCCATCCTGATCATCAAACAGGGGTTTGAGCCTCCCAACTTCACTGGCTGGTTCCTGGCCTGGGACCCTCACATTTGGAGTGTAAGAACAGAGACTGGGGAAAGAGGTTTCTGCCAGGGAGCACAGAACTAAGAAGTTGGGGCAGGTGGAGTAATGATTCAAGGGCCTAGTAAAACCTCTTCCCCATTCCCATTCCACTTCCTGCTTTTTACTTTCCTTCTCTACTCTTACCCCATAGCAGTAAATCCAGTTAGATAATTTACAGTTGTCTAAGCAGTGAGCAGCGTGAAATAATAGTTTACAAGAGTAGTGGTAAACCTATGGCATGTGTGTTGTTTTTAAGGCAAAAGATGTTAAGGTATGAGTTTTTGTTTTTGCTAAACTAAAAACTCAGGATTCAGGTTTAATCGCAGTATTGACACTTTGCAATAAGTGGATTTTGGATTTGTATTTTGGATTTTGGACTTTGGATTTTGAGTTGTAGTTTGGGCAGTTGGTCTCTGATGGGTTCCCATCACTGGTTTATAACATGTACCCATGCACATCATCAGCTTTCTGGTTTTTATAACTACCCTGACAGCCAAGGCAGGTATTTTGCTTCCCATTTTATAAATGAGGAAGGTAGGAGGACAAGTTATTTGTCCAAAGTCACAGTAATCTAGTAGCAAGAAGCCAGGTTTTCTGACTCATACTCAGCTGCTTTTTATTAGATCTTATAGGGAGGAGTCAAAAGGTATCATCAAAAAATGAACATCATGTCTAAGAGCCTTTCTACCCTACATGGACCTAGAGGGAGGAATTTTCATATTTCACTTATCTTCAAAATGCTGATTCTCTGGCTTTTTTTGCTTTTCTTGAAAATACAGACCAGGCTTAAAGGGTGCAGATATATAGCTCAGTGGCACAAGCACCTGCTTGGCAAGTGCAAGGTCCTGAATTTGATTCCTGGTACCAAAAAACGAACAATGAAAAAAACAGACCAGGTTAAAGATGGCACTTCCCTATCAACCTGTGTTTTCTTTCTCTTAGGCAGGAAAATCATATGAACAGTTAAAGGAAGAGCTGGGAGATGCTGCTGCTATCATACAAATCACTGCTGTAAGTGGGCTTTGCTCTTAGAGAAGCCTCAGGGCCAAAGACAAACAGCAAATGCTACAGATGCCACAAAAAAGCAAAGCCTACCAAGTCCTTCTCAGTATTCTTCTAGTTGTCTATTTTGATATAAAGTTGTTTGTTCGTTTATCACAGTGCTGGAGACTGAACCCAGAACGTCATGCATGCTACACCAGGGTTTTACCACTGAAGCACTCCTTTGTTTTGTTTTGTTTTCTAGGTAGGATCACATTATGTAGGCCAGGCTAGCCTTAAGTTCACAATGTTCTTGCCTCAGTGTTTCAAGTCTTGGGATTACAGACAGCACCTGGCCCAACATTTTTAAAAAAAATCAGTAGAAAAGTAGGTCTCAGAGCCAAGTTCCTTATTTTACTGCCTTCCATAATTTAGAACAGACTTACTGTCTAATAAAGAAACAAAAATAAAAATTAATTTTATTATCCAACTCTGCCATTCAAGATTAAGAAAGAGACAGAGTAAAGCTTTTCTAGTAGAAAGAAGCCAGGTTTTCTAACTCATACGCAGCTGCTTGCAGTATTTTTCAGAAAAAAAATTTCTAACACAAATGATTTTATCTTTCTGACAGCAAAGTCCACACAAACTTAGGGCATGTACCCCTATCTTAACAGCTAAAAGACATGGACCTTCAGCCAAGAAGCCAACAGCTCATTCACGTCAGGATGAGTGTGCAGCACCAGGTGTTGCACCACCTGGCAATGTTAGCCTTTGTGGTCTACAAAGTCAGATTCCAAGGCTAATGGTCATGCATTAAATGGTACTTAAGAAAAATATGGGTTCGATCTGAAGACATTTAAAAGTTGGACATGTAGGGCTTAAATAAAAATGCCATGAGGAGGTATATGGTCAAGATATTTAAGAGATTTAGGTAAGAGTACAGCTCGATGGTAGAGCACTTGCTCATCATGTATAAAGCCCTGGATTTAATTCCCAGCACCAAATCACCATCATGATCACCATCATCATCAGATTTAAGTACAGAATGTATGCCAGGTCAACTATAAAGATCCATCCCAGACTCAATCAGCTTTCCCAAGAAGGACCCTAAAATATATTACCCCCCCCAAATGATACTGACATGCAGCCAGCTTTGGGGACCACCCTTCTGAAAGATGATTACAAAGGGTGAAGTGGCATAAGGCAAAATGTCGAAAGTTACACATATTGTAGAACTGTGATTACACAAGATGCTAAACAGTTTTTCCTTTACCTAGGGCATGAAGAATGCCACCCTTTCCCTAAATTCTGATGACAGTGAGCCAAAATATTACTCTATGGAAGTTCTGTTAAAAAGTCAGAATCAGGGGCTGCCTGAGGATGTCAACCCTGCCAAAAAGGAGGTGAGTGGCTGAAGGAATTATCAGAGTAGTAGAACTCATACATACCACACAACACACACACATCCCATTCTTAGTAAAGCAGCCATCTTAGTAAATGGCCCAGGACAGTTCTGACCTATCATAGGCAATCACTCAAGGGAAATTTGAGCAGCTATCCAGTGGCTCAATCTTCAAAATAAGGACGCCTTGATTCTTTTCTCACTTCTCACATGAATCCATCCAATCCAACTGGGGAGCCTCTGTCTAATCTGTCCATCTCTCCATTGCTACTCTAGTCCAGCTATTCTGGACTACTGTGATCCAACCAGTTTCCATGCCACATACACACAATTATGAATAATGGCCAAGACAGGTCTGGTAGTGAATGCCTGTAATCCCAGCACACTGAGAAACGGAGGCAGGAAGAACACACCAGAGCCCAGCTGGAGTAATTTAATAACTTTAGTAAGACACTGTCTCAAAAAATAAAAAAAGGGTTAGAGATTTATCTTAGTGTGAAGGCCATAGGTTCAATCCTCAGTACTACCACCCCCAAGACCAAAGATGTCACTTCCCTGTTAAAACACCCTGGCTGGCTTCCCATTACACTCAGAAAGAATGCAAAGGCCTACACCCTTGCCCCTGACCCTCCTCAGGTTTCATTTCATGTACTGTTCTCTTTGCTTACTACTCTTAAGCCAGTGACCGCGCTTCTGTTCCTTGGATATGCTCATCCCAGCCCTGCACAAGTGCTCCTGCCCAAACAGTCAAAGCCAGCTCCTTCTCACCTTCTAGGTCTCAGCTCCACCATCTCCCCAGCGAAGCTTTCCCTCACCTGCTCCAGTAGTTATTTTTTTATTACATTTGTGCATGTTTGCAGTACTGAAGTTAACATTCATCTTGGGTGGTATGAATATGAACACAATACTGTGTTGTCCCCTTCCTCTCTCCTTCCTTCCGTCTCTACGTCACCTTTTCCCATTTTTGTATTATTCTTAGCTCATGTTTATGACATACAATATTCACACTCATAGTGGTTGTCAGATTCCTGTACATGGCATGTCTTAACTCTTACTTCCCCTTCCCCTCCATCTCCCGGGCCCCTTCCCACTGGCAAGAGTTCCAACCTCTTATTTCCTTCCACAATCCTTTATTTTGTTCTTGTACTATGTCTTACTCAAATGACAGACAACACATGGTGTTTAAGCTTGTTCCAGTTCATTTAAACACATTGTTTATCTCTCCCTCTAGTTGTATCTTTAGAGGAAAGGCCCTCATTTGTCCTATTCATATTTTCAGTTTTTCAGCACCTAATACAGTGCCTAAAAGAGACTAGACACTCCTGAAGTTTTGGTTGAATGAATTAACATATTTACTTTGGAGGGTTTTTTTGTTTTTTGTTTTGTACCATAATCGAACTCAGGACCTTGCACTTGCCAGGTCACTGTGCCACTAAGCTATAAATTTATTTTGAATGAATTATTTTTTCCTTAAAAGGGTTGATTTGGGAAACGGTTCTGGGGTTCTCACAATGATTTATCTAACCAAATTTTAAGTATCTGGACTTAAAATTCTTGAAAATAGAGGCCACACACAAATAATCTTTACTTGACTACAAAATATTCCTATCAATAAACAAATGTTAGAAATGTATTAAGATCCATCTGATTGTGTACATATTTGAAAAGTTCTAAGGAACTAGAGGTGTAGCTCAGTGGAAGAACATGCTTAGTTAGCATGCACCAAGCCTTGGACTTAAGTCCCAGCAAACCCCCTCCCCCAACTTTTTTTTAAAGTTCTGGATAAAAGTGGTAGTTAAGGATATAACTACCATTAAGCAAGGAAAGACATCACTCAGTTTAGTTCCCCATTCTGCCAAAATCTAATCCATAACATATACCCTTTTATACCATTTCTCCAGCAAGAGACAAGGGCACCAGACTAGGTAGCCCAAGTTCTTCCACAGGTTCCACAAGGGAGCTCAACCTGGAGAAACTTCTGCAGTGAACAATTTAAGTCCATTACAGTCTTTCTGAAAAATTCTTCCTATTTCCCCCTTCAAAGCTACCTAGGCCTTCCTCTTGCCCCTACTCCCCCACTTCTGCTGGCCTTAAGAGTACTCTGTCAGGCCAGGGATTTAGCTCAGTGGCATAAGCACCTGCCTGGCAAGCACAAGGTTGAGTTTGATCCCTGGTACAAAAAAAGAAAAAAAAAAAAAAAAAAAGCACCCTGTCTGTCTTCTAACTAGAAACTTTGTTTTGTCTCTTAGAATTACCTCTCTGAAAGTGACTTTGTGTCCGTGTTTGGCATCACAAGAGGACAATTTGCTGCTTTGCCTGGCTGGAAACAGCTCCAACTGAAGAAAGAAAGGGGGCTTTTCTAAGGCAAGAAGGCTTATGCTTATTGCAAAACCACAAGAGAGCAGAAAGTGTCAATATTGGGAAAGAATTTATCAACTTCTGCCTGGCATTCAGTTACTTACCTAGATACAACAAAGTCTGCAAAATCACAGCATGTTCTCCATTTTGTCTTATTCTTGCACTCCTTGGTTGTCATATACCTATAAATAACCCATTTTTGGGACCTCTGTGGCCTTTTAGCTAAAGACTTAATACAAAACTGCATGAATCTAGAGAAATAAAAGGAGAGAACCAAAAAACTAAGCTTAAAATATTTAGTACTATGCAGGACTTATATTTGCTTTAAGATCAATATTTTTAAAACCTATTTAACCTACAAAGCACTGAAGTTATTTGCATATACATATACCCCAACATTCGAATCCAATGCCCAGACCTATTGTGTGCCAGACTATTTTTAACTTTTCAAATAAAGATACTTGTAAGAGCAAACAGAGTTCTTTCTAGTATTTGGGGCATGCTTATTACAGTAATTTTATGTTATGTTGGAAGCACTGTACTGAGGAAATAAACAGGCAATGTTGAGTGAACTATCTGGAAAACTGGACCAAAATAATTTCTATCTCTGGCACAAGAATGTCAAAACTCTTCCTTATACCTGTCCAGGAAACCTCAGCACTCATTTACCTATACTCCATCCAAAACAGAAGTACAGTCACATTACTAATTTCTGTAAATGTGGCCAGAACAGGGGAGTACAGCACTGCAAACAGCTTTGAAAGATGCTACAGGCATCAACAAATGAACCTACATTTTCCAGATAACTCTAGTTTGAATCAACAGTTCCAAAGAAACCTACATAGCAGATGTAACTGGGGAAGCTCTGGGAAGAAGCTTGCCCAAAGTGTCACAAAGCAAAACCAGAACAAGAGACTTGGTGTCACAGGACTGAGACAGAATGTATAACTTCAGAATTTCAGGGACACTAAAATAAATCTATGTTGAAGGAGGCAGCAATACAATTGATGATTGTTCTCCAGACACTGTCAGTCACATCAGTAAGATGCAACTGTTGATTCCTGGACCCTGTTACAAGAAAGGCAAATAAAAGCTAAAGTTGTTATCATGCAAACAGGAAAACACTCTACTTTCTATTGCATAATTATTTTATTTAATAACTTTACCTGTGAAGTATATAGTTTCATCATAAACTCAAATGAAAAAACAATTTGGGTTTCAAAAGACTTAGAAAATAACTTCTTGTGATGACGTCCAGAGCTAAAAATAAACATTTCTTCCTGGTCCAAAGTCTCTGGAACCTATTGGGCCTCTGCTGCCTCTTCGCCTTCTCCACATTCAAACCTCACAAAGTCTACTACAGACACGCCCTGGGGCTGTATATACTGTCCCAGTGTGATGGAGGGATCCAGCAAGTATGGCTGGGATAGCATCTTGGTCTCTGCCTCTCCCCCAGGCTCATCGTCCAGTGAACCAACAGAGAGAGGGGCCATTCCCACTACATGCTGCCCAAGGCGGCGGCCAACAACTTCAAGGTTTGCTTTCTGCTCAGACATCTCACAGATGACTAGGGCTCCGTACTTCCCGAGCACCAAGTTGTGGAATGACGTACTGTGTTCTGCTCCGTGGACGTAAGAGCCGATGAAGAATCCAGATGGCACCTTTACCCATGCAGCTCGTTTAAGAGTCATGTTTTCTCCCAGTTTCCCTATTAAAAAAAAAATGCCACCAGAATATGATGTCTGTGGTTATACTAACATATGCACCAAGTGCAGATGGTTATACCAAGCTTGAAAAGTAGTCCTTCTGTATTTTACTAGCTATAGAGTAAGATAAAGATACATAAATTTTCAGTTTTTGCTTAAAGAAGTGGGGTGGGAAGTTTGTTTTTTGTTTTTGTTTTTGTTTTTTTGTACCGCAGATCGAACTCACGACCTCACACTTGCCAGGCAGGCGCTTAAGGCACTGAGCTAAATCCCTAACAGTGGGAAGTATTTTAAGGAGCTTCCACTACATGTAAGGAATACTGGTATTTAACAGAGGCTGTGGTATCACACACTCAGGTCTACCTTCTACTTCTTTCTGGCCCTAACACTGGGCCAAAGTCTTATTGACATAACTCCACTTACTAATTCATCAAGCCTTTGTTCCCTAATCTACACAATGAAGATATTACCTATCTGTCAGGATTACTGAAAGAAATAAGGTGACGTGTGTAAAAGCATTTATTGTAAGACCTGGCATACAGTAAGCATTGAACTGCTATTATTATTACATTAAATTTAGACTTAAGTAATTCATTAAATAATATGTGCAGAGCTGGAATTAAAAGTTCATATTTGACTCCAAAGCATGTGATTTTTCCCACCAAATTATCATTCCTCCTAAATATATAGTACCCTAGCTGACGCAAGACAACTCCTAAATCATCCACTGTATCAGGAAAGGGTCTACAGCTAAAAACTACAAAAAATTCTAAAATTCATGCCATCAGATAGCTTTACCTTGCTCTCATCAAAAATTAAAAAAGTAATATTTTCAGAGTGTTTACGAAAACCAAAAACACATTCCAGTTTTCCCCCCCTCAGGAAGCCATTCCCTTCTAACGAATTTCAAATAAGCCAAAAGTAGGAAGGAGCAAGAGGATAAACAAAGGAATTCAGATTAATATGCCTGGATCTGGCATAGTTATAACTAAAAATTAAGAAAAGGGAGACTCCAGAAACCAAAACAAATTTTTAAATAGCTCAAAAACACCTACCCAGTAGTTAATTCCCAAATTAACAAGGCTGAAATAAGCAGCTCTTTTAGGATTTCTTAGTAAGTCCCATTTCGTAATATACAGCTGTCTGTCTGGTTCTCATCCATGATTCATTCAAGCACCACAGATATTACAGAATGACCTGATAAAAACAGAATTAATGCCTTGCCAGGCGTGGGGCACATGCCTGTAATTCCAGTACTTGGGAGGCTGAGGCAGGAGGATCACAAGTTTGAAACCAGCTGAAGCTACAAAGTGACTCAAGGCCAGCCTAAACTGCATAGCAAGACTCTGTCTCAAAAAAAAAAAAAAAAAAAATTTAGAGGTAGTCAACTGGAAGCCAAAGGGCCATCTCTGCATAAGCATGTGCTAATTTGCTTGGTATAGTGATGAAAATTTTAGTAAATTGCAAAATGCTAGAACTCTGCAATTGTTGCATACAAATCTAAATTCTTTTAAGGAATTTAGAAATTCTGATGAGAGTGGAACTTCATTTCTCTCAGTGTAATAATCCCTGGAGCTTGGTGACAGCAGAGAAGGGGCTCTTTAGAAAGCCCACTGCTTCCTGACACCTAACACACAACTCACTTCTCATTGTATCATCTGGATCTTGTAGGCACATGAGTATGCAATTTTTTACCTAGACTTGAAAGGAACATCAAGATACCAACATATCCAATCTTTAATTACAGTTATCAAAATCTTTAATCTTTTTTTTTTTTTTTTTTTTTTTTTAGGTACCGGGGATGAAACTCACAACCTCACGCTTGCCAGGCACGCGCTTAAGCCACTGAGCTAAATCCCCGGCCCAAAATCTTTAATCTTTAAAGTTACCAAAATCCTTATAAATACTCACCAATTGCTGAGGCCAACTGATCCCTCAGAGAACTGTCTCTGTCAGGCCCAGCTGGAAGTTCAGAAAGTTCAGAGGAATTCAAGAAGCCCTAAGTTCACAAGAAAACAAACAGGCCAGTTCTACACACCTGAAAGTATCAAGAGAACAAGCAAAATAGCCTATTTCTAAGAAAATGTGAAGACAACTGGGTAATATTTCAGTAAGCCACGGATGTTAAAAATTGATTATAAACACTTTTTTCCACTACTGTATCACCCCCAACTCTATTCCATTCCCATTCTCTACTTTGCTTCTTAGAATGTAATTTCCTAGAAACCAAGAACAATATTTTCATACAGTCATAAAATGTAAAAGAAAGGAGAGGTAGGGACGTAGTCCAGTGATAAGAGAACATGCCTAGCATGCACAAGATCCTAGGTTAAATTTTGAGTACCAAAAAAAGAAAAAGGCCAGGGATATAGCTCAGTGGCACATTGTCTGCCTGGCAAGCATGAGGTCATGAGTTCAATTCCCAGTACCAAAAGGAAAAAAAAAAAGGAAAAAGTGAAAGATAGGAAACTCATAGATTGTTGGTGGGATTGCAAATCCAATAATGGAGAAATTGGACAATAACAAAAATATGTATGCATTTATCCTTTTACCCTGAAATTCTGTTTCTAGGGATTTGATACACTTCCAATGCTACAAATGTATGTATGTAGACATTCACTCATTGAGCTGATATTTCTTTTTTTTTTTTTATCGTTACTGGGGATCGAACTCACGACTGCACACTTGCCAGGCAGGCACTTATGCCGCTGAGCTAAACCCCCAGCCCCTGAGCTGATATTTCTAATCATAAAATTTTGGAAACAGCCTAAATGCCCAGACACAGAAGGAGAATGGTTAAGTAAATCATGGCACAACCACATACCAGAATGCAGCACAACTGGAAAAAAGAAAAAGGAAGATTTTCAAGGAGGCTGAGGGAAAAGGATCACCTTGAGTGAGACTTGTCTCAAAAATACAAAAACAAAAAACAAGAAAAAGGGAAATTTCCATTTCTGTAACAGATTTCCTGTTATACAGTATTTTCAAGATATATATTTAGTGAAAAAAATTGGGTGGCGGTAGCCCAGAGGTAGAGTACTAGTCTGGCATGCAAGAAGCCCCAGAGCCACACACTCACACATCAAAAAATAAAAAGCAAATTAAGAGGATATACACAGTCAGATGTGGTGGTGCATTTCCTGTAATTCTAACACTTGAGAAGTGGAGGCAGGAGGGTTTCAGAGAGTTCAAGGTCAGCCTGGGCTACATAGTGAGTTCAAAGCCAGCCTGGATTATACAGTGAGACCCTATCTTAAACAAAACATAAAGTATATATACAAATCATATCATCATTTGTCTAAGAAATATCTGTATAAATATGCTTATTTTTGCAAAAATAAATACTGAAAATATAACTATAATCTACTGAAGTTGGTTATCTACCAAAGCAATAATGGGTTGGAAAAAGTAAGACTTCTTGGAGCACACTTTTTTAAATTTTAGCTTTTAGAGCTTTGCTAATGTTTTTCATGTTTAAAAACAAAATTTTTTGGGCCAGGGATTTAGCTCAGCAGCATAAACGCCTGCCTGAGCAAGCGCAAGGTCATGAGTTTAATCCCCAGTACCAAAAAAAAAAAAAAAAAATTGTATTTTTATTTTTATTTTTTTGGTGCTATCAGGGATCAAACTTACAACCTCGCATGTGCCAGGCAGGCGCTTATGCCACTGAGCTAAATCCCTAGCCTCTAAAAACAAAATTTTTTTAAAAAATTTAAAAAATAAAATTAAGGGGCTAGAAAGTAGCTTAGTGGTATGCACTTGCCTAGCATATTCCAAGGCCCTGTGTTCAATCATCCTTTCCCCCCTCCCCAAAATAAGAAGATCAAAATTCTATTTTCTAGTTGGGTATGGTGGCACACATCTATAATTCCAGCACTTTGAAAGCTGGGGGAGATTATAAGTTGAGGCCCCGCTGGTTAGTGAAACTCTGTCTCAAACAAATAAACAAAAAACAAAAGTGAAATCAATAAAGGTTTGGATGAAAACAAAAATTAAGCAGGAACAGAAGGCTAATTGTACAGTATTTCTTTTGTTCTAATTGTATTTCAACTGATTAAAATAATCTTATAGAAGGAAAAAAAATCCACCTACCCAAATAACTGTCAGTATAGTCATTTGACCATATAACTTCAATGCAAAGACAAACTACAAAGCAATCTGAAACCCGTTGATAGGTTTTGTCATTCACAGTGATTAGGTGTAGCAACTGAAAAATCTTGTATATAACACTGAATAAATACTGAAATTACAAGGAGATGGCTTTCTCATTATGACAGAAGATGCAAATACAGAACAGGGAAGGAAAGAACTCTGAAGTGCTGACTTAGAAGTGAAACAGGCACGCACACACGCACACACAAACTGTGGGATCAAAGAACAGAGAAACAATCATGTGTCAATAAAAAAAAAAAAAGCATACCTAGTGTTCAGATTTGGCTTTTAAAAATCATCACTAAAAGGACCAGGACTCCATGGAGAAGTGGCCATTTCCACTATGGGAGCACAGAAAATACAATAAAAACCCAGAATGTCTTGTTATGCCAAAAAGAAGTATTTAGAAAATAATAAAGACATATGGAAAGAACACTAGAGCCAGCTTGCAAAGGCTTGGCACACACTGGCCACATCCACAAACAATTTGAGCATTAAAATGGATAATGTGTCATATAATAAATTATAACCTATTGAGTGAATCCGTGAGTCAACGCTGACTAAATTAGTCATTAAATAAAAGAGAAAGAAGGCAAAATTAACAGTAAAATGTGAACTGATTAATGCACATAGAAAAAATTATAAGAAAAAAAACCAGTAGAAATAAAAATTGACCTGGCAAGAATCATCAATAAATGCTAAAACTAGCATTATGCAAAAGTATTCTGACAAAATGAATTTTTATTTAATCTCAGAGAGAATCTCTCACACATTATTTACTCACTACAAAGAGGAAAGTGTCAACTTTACAGTGGAGAAGCCTGGCAAATATTACCATAATCACGAGGTTGGAGTTAACATCATCAATAATAGAACCAAAGGTCATCATGTGCTTCCTTGTGTGATGATCTGAGAAAAATACTGTATAATTTTTCTACAAAAAGGAATATTGCCTGAGTCTAATTATGAAGACACATTAGACAAACCTAAATTAAGAACTATTCTACAAAACTGCCCTGTATCTTCTAAAAACATTAGTGCAATGAAATACAATGAGAGGCTAAAGAACAAAAAGAGACTAAATACAAATGATAACTAAATGCAACACAACATTAGGTTTGATCCTGGACCAGAAGGAAAACTGGCAGTTGATAAAACATGAATATAAGCTGGGTGTGGTGGTGCATACATGTAATCCTAGCACTAGGGAGGCTGAGGCAGGAGAATGGCTGTGAGTTCAAGGCCAGCCCAGATGACAAAGTGATTTCAAGGTCAGCCTGAACTGCATAGTGAAACCCTGTCTCCAAAAGACAAAAAAAAAAGAATATACATTGTCTGTTATATAAATAAAAACAATGCATCAGTGTTAAAATTTCTAATGTACTCATTAGTGAAATAAGACACACATATGTAAACATCCTATTGTCTCATTAGTGTGAGAAAGTGAAAGAAACAACATATGCATATGTACATAAAAAATAGTTAAGATAATTATACTACTGATTTCTCTGAGTTCAATGAAGAGCAAGATTTGTGCTGGTATTATTTGGACAATTGAATGCAGGTATCTTGAGCTCTGGATGAATGATTTGGGGATGACAATGCACAATGTATGTACCACTGTTGCTCCTTGATTGACATGTTTTGAAACATTTTTTAGTTTTTTTTTTTTTTCCTTTTCTTTTTCTCCATGAAATAAAATGCATATGGGGGAAAAAAATTTAAAAAATTTTTTTTAAATTTCTAAATGTAACCAGTGCATAGTGGTTATATAAGAGAATATCCTCATCCATATAAGAGAATATCATCCATCCAGGAGATATATGTTGAAGGAATAAAGGCTTCTGATATCTACAATATGCAAAGGATTTTTTTTAAAAGCATAATAGGTACATAAAGAGATAAAAGCAGCCAGGCACAGTGGTGCATGCCTGTTGCAATCCTAGCACGTGGAAGGCTGAGGCAAGAGGATCACCATAAGTTCAAGGCCAGCCTGTCTACATAGTAAGTACAGTGCAGTCAAACTATATAGCAAGATCCTGTCTCCAAAAAAAAAAAAGTAAAGAAAAGAAAAGGAAAAGATAACAAAGAAATGAAGCAATGCAACAAAATGCTAACAAATGGTGAATCTGAACTAAAAGTGATCTGGAATTTATTACAGAGTACTGATAACTTGGAAGGTATGGTGGCAAATGCCTATAATGCCAGTACTCTGGGAGGCTGAGGAAGGATCACAAGTTTGAGCCCAGTCTGGGCAACCTAGCAAGGCACTGTCTCAAAATAAAAAAATGAAAAAGGGTTGGGGATACAGCTCAGTGTGTAGGTCCTAGTGTCAACCCCTAGTGCTGGGGGAGGGGGGAGCATAATTAAATTAAATTTAAAAAGAGGCCCAGGAAAGTAAGTTAATGCCTCAGGAATATAAATAGTTGCTGGCAAAATCAATACTAGAATTTAGGGTCGGGATGTAGCTCAAGGGTAAAGCATTTACCTAGCATCTGTTAGACCTTGATTTGATCCTTAGGACCATTTAAAGAAAAAAAAAAAGTTAGTTTACACTTCAAGTGTAAACTATACAATTTACCTATACAATTCTAGAAAACAGCAGAGTATTGAGTGCATGCTTAGCATATGTGAGGACCTGGGTTCAGACCTCAGAGCCCCATACCCCCACCCCCACCATAATCTCAACATAATTTTACTAAGCAATCTCAAAAGAAGGATAAATAAGAAGAGAAATAAAGTAGTAATAAACATTGTGAGTAGTTGGTTTACTTCTGCCTTGATAATAAGGCTGAATCAAAGGGAAACTGATATAATCTCTTCCTTTATCCTCCTATGGATGATCTCTTAAATTGTGCCTTTCCCAAACTTTCCATTTAGAAACCCTTCCCTCAGACCATTTCAGATTCCTAAACACAAGCCTCAGATGGTTTCTCCAAATGTGGCCAACTAAACCAGGTATGGTGGCGCAGGTCTATAATCCCAGCACCTGTAAGGTTGATGCAGAAGGATCACTGTGAGTTCGAGGCAGCCTGGCCTACAAAGTGAGCTCAAGGCCAGTCTCAACTGTGCAGTGAAACCTTGCCTCAAAAAAAGGCTAACTCCACCTCACTGGCATTCAACAAACAGATTAACTGAGCCCCAACTAAATTCTGTCCACTTTTCTTGCATCACAGATGTAGTGAAGGAACAAATTCCCTGCCTCATGAAGCTTGCATTCTACTGGGAAAGATAGACAATACACAAGTCAAAAAATATATAATATATAGGAACTATAATAAAAAGTTTTAGATAAGCCAAAATAAATAAATAAGTACTTGGGAGGCTGAGGCAGATTGCAAGTTTGGGACCAGCCTGAGCTACAAAGTGAGCTCCAGCCCAGCCTGAACTGCATAATGAGACGCTGTCTCAAAAAGACAAAAAAAAAACAAAAAAACAGAAAAAAAAAAAACCCTACAAAATAAAGAGATAGAACAACAGGAGAAGGGTACTCCTCCCTCCCCCCAAACAGCATTTAAGCAGAGATGTGAAATAAGACAGTGAAAAAGTACTGGGTGGTGGGGGCAGAAGGGACTAGGGATGTAATCAGTAGCAGACTATGTGCTTAGCATACACATAAGGCCCTGGGTTCAATCCTTAACACCAAAAAGAAGAAACAGCAAAGAGCCTAAAGGAAGGAGGGGCCAAATTCAGCATGTGGGGCACAACTCAAAACTCACCTTGCTGTATGTGGAAAGCTGATCCTTTAAGCTCTGACAGTGCAACATGGTTCCCAGAGCTACTTGCTGGACCAACTGTTGAAATTTTAAATTTCTGGAAACAAAATCCGTCTCACAGTTTACCTGTGGAAATAAATTGATATTGCTGTATAAGCTGTATGCTGATTGTTTCCAAATATGCCTGAAGTGTAGAGTAAGCCAAGATATTGATAGAACAAGCTGCAGACTCCACAGAAATAATTGACTCCTTTTTTTTTTTTTTTTTTTTGTACCAAGGATTGAACTCATGACCTCTCACTTGCCAGGCAGGTGCTTATGCCACTGAGCTACATCCCCAGCAATGGCTCCCAAATTTTAAAGCTGCAGTTCCTTTCTTGAGGCCAGAAACTGAGTGAAGTGATTCTTGCTGTGCCAATGAGTCAGCAATAACCTATATATTCAGAGAAAGTTCTGTAACGTTCGGAAGGACTCACTGTAAGTTCACCACCTGCTTATGGCTGCACACAACAATTACCTCATACTGCAGCTCCTCTAAATCCAAACCATCTTTGCTGTTTCTCCCCTTCTTATGGTAAATTAATCCACTTCAACAACTACCCTAAGCCTCTAAAACAAGTATTCTCTAACAGGTACTCATCAACTAATTAATATAATTACTAGCTTTAAAACCTAACTTGGGAAAGGAAGTAAAAAGGATCAAGATCCAATATGTATACGTACAAGTACTCTATGGTGAGTATATTTATGAATTACAAATATATGCTAATAAAAAAATTGAAAATGAAAACTAACTTTTCAGAAAACAGTCAATGGGGGCTAGGGATTTAGCCCAGCGGCATAAGCACCTGCCTTGCAAGCAGGCAGTTGTGAGTTCAATCCCTGGTACCCATAAAAAAAAAAAAAAAGAAAAGAAAAGAAAACAGTCAATGACCAGATGCAAGACTGCACTAGACTCTCATCTAGGTTACATTCTAGACTGCTAGGCCATTTCTCATCAACAGACCTGCACATTTCTATACTTAATGAATCCATAGCTAATAAATGAGGTTTCCCAAGTGTAACTCCAACTATCCTTTAATGTTTTCAGACAGATTTCTTCTATAAAATGCTAAGGATTTAACAGGAGCCTTACACCCACGGTGTGGCATTCCCAACAACGCACCTCCACCAACACGGCAGTGTTTCCTTCCTGCAGCAGCCCAATCAGGCCTTCTTTAGTCTTCCTCCCATGAAGCTTGGCAGCTTTGCTCCAGCCCTCTTTCTGGGCCTGCTTATAGAGCCAGATCTCTGCCTATGAAGAGCAGATGACAAAGGAACAGAATGTAGAACTGAATGAGGTTCTAAAATATATTAAAGTTTCCCTATCATTTCCACTTCTCCTAAGTTCTAAAATAAAACTAAAGCAATGTATCATCTATGGGCAGTTTATCACATGTCCTTGTGGGAGCAGAGGGCAGTATTTTCATTATATAGACAAAAATAACACAACTCTTAAATATCAATATATCCAAGGTGACAGGTCACAGTAATATGGTCCTGACTGGACTGACTCCAAAGTTCACACAAAGCCATCAACTTTAAACAGCAGAGTACAACCAGTCTTACATTGAAGAGGGTTTGTAAACCCTGAGTTAATTGCTTCCAAGTAAGACGAAGTCAAAGATTGTTATTTAAGGCAGAGCCTACCTAGGACCCTGTGTTACGCGTTACAGAGCAGCAAATCCGACTTCTGTGTGCCTCAGGAGCCTGAGGTCACACCCTAGTACCCAATCTTTCCCCACCTGTTCGAGATCCCCGCCACAAGTCTCCAGAGCTTTTTTGCAGTTTACAAAGGAGTAGCCCGTTTTCCGCCGCAGCTTCATAAGGAGATCCTTGCTGGAGGCCGAGGAAGATAGCCAGGGCCCAGCCTGAAATGTGTGCCAGGGCTGGGCCGACTGAAGCAGAAAGGATCCAGCCTGCTGGGATAAAAAGGAGATGAGAAGGCAAAAGCAGCAAGGAGCTGGACGAGGGAGAGAGTACTTGAGCTGAGAGGCGACCTTAAGGTTCAGGTGTAAGAAGCGCAGCGCACCAAGGCTGGACAGAAGCAACGCCCTCGGGGAAACAGTGGGAGTCAAATGGGGGTCAGGAGGAGGGCGCTTTGGAGCAGGGAGCTGCAAGACAGGCAGGTCAGCACCGGAACTAGGGGTCCTCACCTGGTGGCTCCGGGTCCGCGCGACAAGAAATAGGCGCAGAGACCGCAACAGCGACATATCTGTGACCGTACCACACTACCGCCCGCTGGCTCACAGATGAGGCGACGGACTATGGAGTAGCGGAAGGGCCAAAACTCTCCACTACAACTCGTCCAATGACAATAGCGCCATCTGCCTGCTGGAGGTACACAGTCCCCTTCCCTAAATGGCTTCACTGATAATTACCCCCACAGGTAAAATAAGAAAAGTCAAAAGATACACCACGTATACAACACGTTTGGGTAACACTATGTTTCTTTATTTCCAATGCGCTTTTATATTCAGTATCAGTTTATGGCTCACAACAAACTTGTGAGGTAGGTGGATGAGTTCAGAAAATTGCCTAGGATCTAGAGAGGTAAAGGTAGAGTCGTTTCAACAAACAGTAAATATTTGCTGAATGAACAAACTATCTGCTAAGCATCTGTGAGTCAGGAACTATGCTAGGCCTCAGGGAATTAGAGATGAATAAACCTCAGTCATACACTCTGAGCTAACCTAATGGTGAGAAAATAAGGATCAGACATATGTCCACCCAAGACAAGGTAGGCCCCATAAAATGAACAGTTAAAGGTCAGGAAAAGAGAGTCACATTCAAGCAAGAGGCTCAGAAAAGCTTTTTTCAGGGAAGGGGCAAAGAGTAAGGAAGATTTGTGATATATACCATACCCTTTCTGACCAGGAAACCATCATAAAGAGTGGAGAGGAAGTCAGGAATCTTGATGTGGATTTAGAAAACAAAAAAATAGGCCTTTGTAACTTGGCCAGAGGTCCAATACATGTAGGAAAAGAGTACAAAGTGAATGAGATAATTTATGATCACATGAGGATAGACTGAATACCAAGCAGAGGAGCTTGTTTTAGCTTCTACAGGAATGGAAGCCAATAAGAGCTGATTCTAGAAGGCTGCAAAAGTTGGTAGAATGGCTTGAAGGTGAGAAAATGATAGCAGAGCCCAGAGGAGGTATGTGCCTAAGCAGTTAGTAAAGAAAGCCCCAACCAGACAAGAGCTTCCAGAATCAGAAGAGGCAAAAAGTGAAGGAAAATTACAAAGGAAGGACTGATGGAAGTGGGGAAGAAAAATAAAAAATGAAAATGTAGTACTCAGGTCAATGTTCTGCACAGCATGATGTTCTGAGATCTGGGCTCCAACTCTGGAAAGAAGAAAGACACCATAGCCCAAAAGGCAGCTCTGCAGAGCTAGGACTTGACCAAATTAGAGCCAAAGTCCTACTAGGGTTTCCTTACTTCACTCAAGAAACAGGTGGTCTGAAGACTCTTCCTTTTCATCTCCCCAGCAAAAGCTGAGTTTGCTGGATTCAGAAGAGATCATTAATACTCATTTTTAAAATTTCACACCAGGTGTGATAGTACACACCTGTAATCCTAGCACTTAAGAGCCTGAAGGAAGAGCATCACAAATTCAAGGCCAGCCTGAACTGCATAGTGAGACACTGTCTCAAAAAACAAAACGACAACAACAAAAAAAACGCACCAAAAATTCCAGCCAGGTATGGTGTTGCAATCCTGTAATCTCAGCACTTGGGAGGCAGAGACAAGAGGACTGCCATGAGTTTGAGGCCAGCCTGGGCTACATATTGAGTTCAAGGCCAGTCTGGAATACACAGTAACCCTATCTCAAGAAAAAATAAAGAAATTTTATAAAGCTGGGCATGGTAGTAGATGGCTATAATTGAAGTATTCAAAAGGCTGAGCCAAAGCGCCTGCCTGGCAAGCACTAGGTCATGAGTTTGATCCCCAGTACCAAAAACAAACAAACTAACAAAAAAAGGCTGATCCACGAGGATTGCAAGTTCAATACTAACTTGAGTAACTTAGCAAGACCCTGCCTCAAAATAAAAATTTTGAAAAGGACTAGGGATGTAGCTCAGTGATGCAACACTTGACTAGCAAAGCAAGGCTCTAGGTTCAATCCCCAACACTGAAAAAAAAAAAAATCCATAGAATTTTTAAAAAGTCTATCCTGTATAAAAAGACAATAGATAAGAGCAGGACTGGATATTATCAAAGATAGTTTGCAGCCACTGCTCAATCATGTTATTTACTTCCCTTATTCTTAAAATTCCTGAGTACCTTCTCATTTTCTTTTAAGAACAGGAGCTAGGAACTTCCTTTGTGCTCTAAAAGCCAGTACTGTCAGGACTTTTGGATTCTCACCAAGCAGGCACCTCCCTGTATTTGCCCAGGACTAACAAGGAATAAAAAAAGAAGGGAGAAAGAAAGCAGGGAGAAAAATTGATCCATTTTGGTCCTCATGTTTATCGTTCTGAAGAGATGGCTTTGGAGATTGCAGTTCCATCACTGGGACAAGGGTCGAAAACAGGAGTGGTGACATCAAGCAGGTCTCGATTCCCTGTGCCTGGCTCTATAGATGTTGACATTCTCATCCTCATCCCGCTGGGCCAGCTCCAGTTGAAAGTGCTGGGGCAGAAGGTGCTGAAAGAAGCTCTCTGTCCCATGCTCCTCTCTCATCTTGGAGGCCAGATAGATGGTGCCATGGGGCCCGCACAGGTGTTGGAGGGTCCCCAGCAGCAGTGGGAAGGTGGGCTCCAGGTACACGATATCTGCCCCCAGCACCAGGTCATAGTCTCCAGGGAAGCCATGCTGGTCAATCCCCCAGGACAAAGCGCGGACCTGGGCCCGGCCTCCAGCTGGCACATTAGCCTGGACGTTGCCCTGGATCTGCTCTAGGGCCAGAGGCAGGTCAGTGATGGTAACATCCCCCCCTGAGAGAGAGCAAGGGGGAGAAATGCAAGTCAGAAGGCCCAGCCACGGGCTCTTGGCTCCAGCCTGGAAGGTCCAGAGATCTCAAGGTATAAAGGACAATGTTTTGACAGCCCAAAGTCCACACTGACTTTTAGTTCCCCTAACTCCATGTCACCCATTGGCATTCTCATTACTCTACATTCTACAACATCAACATTCTCTCTGAGCTAATCTTCAACCTGTCTGCCCCACACACAACAATCACATGTCAGCAGAAGCCCAGGTAGGATTAAGCTGGGGACAGGCTACACATCTACCCACTCTGACACAAACCTGTCTGCAGGGGTCTGGAAAGCCTCCCAGAAGATGCAACCTCAGCTGAGCCCTAAAGAACAAGTAGGAGTTATTCAGATGCATCTTAAATACAAAGGCTTAGCAGAGAAACAGCATGGCATATCCCAGAAAGATTGTAATCTGTTTTTTGTTTTGTTCCGTTTTGTCTTCCCCTTTTGATATTAAGGATTGAACCCAGTACTAGAGGTTGAATTTACTGAGATATCACCCCAGCCCTTTTCAAGAAATTTTTAAAATCTTGAGACAGGATCTTGCTAAACTGCTAAATTGCCAAGGCTGGGTTCAAATTTGCAGTCCTCCTTCCTCAACCTCCCCAGATTGCTGCGATTATAGGCAGGCACTGCCACACTCAGCTGGAAAGCTGCATCTCAGAGAATGTGGAAAGGAGAAAAATGCCAAGACACAAAACTAAAGGATTGGGCCGGGGATTTAGCTCAGTGGCTTAAGTGCCTGCCTGGCAAGCGTGAGGTCGTGAGTTCAATCCCTGGTACCAAAAAAAAAAAAAAAACTAAAGGATTATGCCATGCTAATCACAGAGAAAAAGTTCAGGAGATTTAAGTTTAATGATGATGGTAAGAGGGCTTAAGAGTTAAAGCAGAGGAAGCCAGGAATGATGGCTGTAATCCCAGTACTCAGGACACTGAGGTAGGAAGATTGCTGTAAGTGTGAGGCCAACCTGAGCTACACAGTGAGTTCAAGGCCAGCCTGAAGTACAAAGTGAGACCCTGTCACAAAAGACAAAAACAAACAAAAAAAAACAGAGTTAAAGCAGAAGTAAAGATTAGCATTTCAGAAAGCTTTATCCACGCAATATGTATATATGTATTGCGTGCCTACTAAAAGCTAGATATACAGTGGAGAGCAAAACAAAATCTTGCCTTTCCTTGAGTTTCATTCCAGAGGCAAAAACACACGTAGTCTGCAAAAATAACAGTCTAATCCTAATCATGGTTAAGTATTATAGAAAGAGAAGCAGGAAATATAAGCCTTCATTCATTCATTTTTGTCATGTACCTATACATGCCAGGTATTGAGAATACTGCAGATGGACAAGAATCCTTCTTTATGTGCTTACAGTCTAGTGGCAAGAAATAGAAGACAATAATGAAATACAAAATAAAATACACTGCATGTCAAATGACAGTAAGTGCTACAGTAAAACACCAAGCAGAGAGAGGGAATAAGAACCTCTTGCGGGGGCCAGGGATATGGTTCAGTGGAACAGTGCCTGCCTGGCAAATGTGAGGTCTTGAGTTCGACTCCCAGTACCAAAAAAAAAAAAGAACAAAAAAACAAAAACTACTTGAGGTTCCTTCAGGGCAGGGAATAGAATTTTAAACAGGATAGTTGGGGAAAGCCTCACTAAGCAGATTATGTTTGGGCAAAGACCTGGAGGCAGCCGTGGCACATACCACGTGCATCTCTCAGGCTAAAGTCTACCAAACCACAGGCCAGCAAGCACTGAGACCTTGAGGCAAGACAGCACCTGACATGTGAGAGACGTTGTGGGGGAGGTGACAGCTGGAGCAGAATGAGTGAAAAGGATAACAGCAGAGGTAGGATTCTTCGCAAGGAGAAATTTGGCTTTTAGTCTGCATGATATGAAAACCAATGGAAGAATCGCAAATGGAAGAATGGCAGTGGAAGTTGACTTGTAATTTAAAAGAAGCATTCTGAAAAAAAAAGTAGAAGAAAAAAAAAGAAGCATTCTGTTTGCTCTAATTAGAAAAGATTGCACTGAGCTAAATCCCCAGCCCTTGTACTCAAAGTTTCAATTGTGAGGATGAAAAAGATCCAGCAGGGCTGGGGATTTAGCTCAGTGGCTTAAGCGCCTGCCTGGCAAGCATGAGGTCATGGGTTTGATCCCTGGTACCAAAAAAAAAAAAAAAAAGATCCAGCAAGATAACAGAAAATATGCTGGTGGGAAGTAGAACCCAGAAGTGTGGTGCCCTCATAAGCAAAGGATGTTTCACAGAGGAAGGTGTATGCAAAGTCAAATGTAAGCCAACTGAGCTGGGCTGAGAACTGATTCTGTTTTGTCTTGTTTTGTTTCCATAGTGCTGTGGATAAATCCAGGGCCTTGTGCATGCAAGGCCAGAGCTCTACAACTGAGCCACATCCCCAGCCCTGAGAAGTGATTCCTGGTTTAACAACATGGAACTGAAAGTAAAACTCAGTGTTAATCAGAGCAACTGGAGTGAAGGAGGCATGGGGGAATGAAAGTCTTTTTGGAATGGACTAGAAACACAGAGGAAAGGAACTAGAGACAGTGAATAGTTACTCTTCTAAGTTGTTTTGTTTTAAAGAAGAGCAGAGAAATGCCTTGGTAACTGAAGATTACCAGCATCAGATACAGGATCAGAATATTTTTGCTGAGAAAGGAGAATTCGCAGTATATTATGTGCATATATACGTGAAGGGAGGGTGGGAAAGAGTAAAAATGGCCCAGAGACAATGGAAAACTGAACTGATAATGCAGGAAAGGGGGAAGGTTGCTGGAAGTGTCTTTGAGCAGGTGGAAGGTTTAAAGGCCTTGTATAAAGTAGAGGGCTTGGCTTTAGCTAGCACAATCTGCTCATCCATGGTGTTAAGATGGAAGGCGGTGCATACAGACACAGACACAGGTAAAGAGGTGCTATGATACGAACATATGAACAGTATTTGAGAAAAAAGGAAGCCACGAGGTGGGAGAGAAGCCATAGGAAAATAGGAAGTTAACTCATCAGCTGAGGGCAACAATAGTAGAAGAAGGATTTACAAGTTTGAACAAGAAGGTAAAAACCCATGTTTAGAAGAGCAGAAAAATAAACAGACGAGGCAAGTATAATAGGCTAGCTGCACCGCACTTAAGACCCACTTGAGGTCAGTGATAAATTTAACATGGGATTAGTCAGCTTGGCCACACCCCATATTTGGTAGGAGGGCAAAGCCATCCAGGAAGCCCTCTTTTGAAAGTGACTTTTGAGCTAAGCAGTGACAAATGTATATGCTTTATGGTAAGAGGGCTTCAGAAAGCACAGCCCAGGTGAAGTCTCTAAGGGGGAACATCAAAGTAGGTTTTCGAAATTGATAAAAGGCCAATAAGCAGCACAAAGAAGCCAGGAAGTGGGAGGAGACAAGGCACTGGAGGCCAGGATAAAGGTTATTAGTTCTACATTAAAGCAACAAGAAGCCATTGAAAGATTTAATGTGGGGGTATGATTATAGTTGCACTTTAAAGAGGTCTTCTCTTGTAGCACATGCCTATAATCATAGGCATATAATCTTGGAGGCTAAGACAAAAGGATCGCTAGGAGTTTGAGTCCAGCGTGAACTGCATAGCAAAACCCTGTCTCAAAAAGAAAAAAAAAGTTCTAATTTAACCTGGGCAATTTAGTGACTCAGTGAGACCCTGTCCCAAAAACATATGAAAAGGGCTGGCTGGGGATATAGTTTATGTGAAGGCCCTGTATTCAATCCGCAGGACCACACACACACACACACACACACACTCTCACACGTGCATGTACATGCACACATACAAATGCATGCACAAAAGAAAGATAAAAGAGAATAGGGCGTTCTGACTGCTGGGTGAAGAGGGCAGAGATCCAGGAGGGACCAAGGAATCAAAGCACAAAGATCAACTGGACTAACTGTTACACTCTAAACTTAGGCTGGAGAACTGGCAATGGAAATAATGAGAAAATTCAAGAGATTTTTAGGCAATAAAATCAACAGGACATGGGGCTGAGGATGTACCTTAGCGGTAGAGTACTTATCTAGCAGAGCCCTGGGTGCAATCTCCACTACTACTACTACTACACACACATACACACACACAAAATCACATGGAAAGAAAAGAGAAGGGTAGGGAGGAAGAGAGAAAGAGACAGAAAGAAAGTTGAATGATGGGTATGAGGGTGAAAATGGGCATGTCAAAGTCAAAGGTGGTGTCAAGCTGAGCACAGTGACACACACCTGTAGTCTCAGCACTTAGGAGGCTGAAGCAGGAGGATCACTGAGTTTGAGGCCAGCCTGGGATACACAGTAAGACCCTCAGCTTCCTGAGTGTTGGGATAACAGGTATGCACCACCACCCACCACATGCCTGGCTGGCAACACCCAGATTTTTCAATTAGCAACTAAATAGGGAGCAAAGGAAGAGAAGCTAATCCAGGAGCAAGTGAAAGTAGGTGTTCCTATCCACATATATGCCTTTTGTCTCTTTGTGTATTTATTTCTAAATTTATTTTTATTGTTTTTGCAGGGCCTTTACACTGAACCACATCTGAGCCCTTTTTTTTTTTTCTTCAAGACAGGGTCTCATTAAGTCACCAAATTGCCCAGGAACTTGCAATCCTCCTGCCTCAGCCTCTCGGAGTGCTAGAATTACATGTGGTAGTATGCCACCACACCTGGTTTTCTGTCTCCTTTTCATACACCCATCCTTGTTCTTCCTGAGTCTTCTATGTTCACACTGTTCATTTTCCCACCTCACAGAGCTTTCCCTAGATGGATTCACAGGAAGTCGTGGTAGACACAGCCACAGCCGCAGCATGTCCACAGGCCCGCACAGATCTTCTACAGTAGTGTCTACCCCATCTGCCCACTAGAACTGAGCTCTTCAGAGAAGGTAAACTTTTATTTGATGTTGAATCCTCAATACTCAGCATGATTCTTGGCACACAAAGGACTTGGAATACACGGTAGTTGAATGAATAGAAGAATGAATGTCTGCCTCTGGGAAGACTTTCTTTAGTGTGACCCAGTAATGTCCTTATGAACAAGTACATGCTAATGTGAGTAACTTCGTGTTTTTAAGTGAGCATTCACTGCATGGGATTTTGCCTGCCCTCTGGATTACTAATTTAGGGAAATCTGTTTAGTTTCTGGTTCTTGATAAAACTGAAGCAGTTTTTTCCTACCCTTTATTTGATTTAACACCAGTAGGTTGCTGTCTTACAGGATACCCCCTTATATGTATTTTGACACAACACCAGGGGCATGCTGCTTGAAATCATGGAGAGCAAATCCACTGTCCTGGGTAGTTTAACAGCCAGTTAGCTCTCAGCACGCAGAGAAACGGCGAGATGAGGGTTTTAAAAGGAAGGGACTGGGCTGAGTCTAAAGTACACTCCTTTCCTAGGACTCCACACCCTAACCCCCCCTTCCCTCCACAATGCCAGCTCACGCACCCTGCAGTGCTGCCAAGATTCCCACGATGCCCGTACCCGCGCCCAATTCGATCACTTTCTTGCCTCGAAAATCCACATTTTGGCTTTCGAAATAGTTGCACAGACTCAGAGCCTATGGGAGACAAAAAGGCAGAAAAGACTGTCGTGGAGATGGCTCCATATGGCAGAGTCTAGACTTCCCCGGGACCCACACCAGGAGCAGCCCATTCCTCACCGCGTCCCACACGCGAGCCGCCACCCCGAGGCGGGACCCAAAGTTCTGCGTGATGCTTAGTACGTGCCCGCAGAAGTAAAACTGGCTCCTCTCCGAGTAAAAGTCGGTGAAGAGCCCGACCTCCTGAGGGAACACCGACTCGAGCTCTGATTCCGGATCCAGGAGGGAGCTGGCCATCCGACGGAGACGGGGCCCGGGTACCGCGGCGGGTGCGCGGATCCCGGGTATGCGGAGGGGTCGAGTTTGCGGAACACTAGGCTTCTCGACTCCGCAGTAGCAATGAGCCCCGCCCCCCGAGTTTGGCCTCCCTCTTCCAGTTGAACTTCCTGTGGGTGGGATGAGGAGCTGCACCTCTCACCACAACCTTAGCGTTCGCCCGACAGGACCCACGTAGGACTGCACTGGTCAGACCTGGCAGACCTGGCTCGACCTCGGGCCAAAGAAACGATGCTTCGTTGCACCGTAGGAGAAAGGACGCCCAGATGTCTCTCATCTGTGGGGTGCACAGACGCCTGCAGCCAGCGTGGTAAACAGACCTAGCACAAGCCAACTAAGAGAGAAGGCTGGACACCTACCTCACTCCCGCCCCTAGCGGGCCTCCCGGCCTACCCTAGTAGAATTCGCTTGGTCTTTAAAAGGCGGGGCCCGCTCCTAGTGCGTAGTATGCGTCATCATTTTGCGCCTTGGGCCTCAGTCTCCACGTGGATTCCGTCGAACCCCGGGTCGCGCATCATGGCCGGAGCCGAGACTAGGACCACAGTGGGAACCGAGACTCCGCAGCCCCAAAAGCGTTATTACCGGCAACGCGCTCACTCCAACCCCATGGCGGACCATACGCTGCGCTAGTGAGCGAGCGGAACGCGGGGAGTGGAGGGCGGGCGAGATCCTTCCAGCGGCCCAGAGAGCATTGGTGCAGGAACTATGCTATGGGAAGCTTTGGGAGGAGGATCGTCAGGGTGACATCATATAGGGGGTGGGCCCGGTAGATTTGGCAGAAAACTGAGCTGACCAGTAAGGAGTGGGTGTGGCATTCTGTCCTAAGTTTGGGGAGCAGTGCCAAGCCTAGGAAGAGAAAGAAATTGTTGCTATAACTAGAGTGAAGAAGATAATGTTACCATCTTTCGGTTTTGTTTGTTGAGTTTAAAAGGCAAACATACACATAATCCTTCCCACTCCTTACTTCATCCTTTCCCCACAGAGCACATGAATGAAGTTGGATCCCAGTGCCTGAGGCCCACATGTGCCCCAGAAAGGAGAGCTGCCCAGCCAGGGTTATATCCACCCCAAGGTGGTGATGAAAAGATCAGCAATCATGAGCCTCAAGATAGGCCTGTGATTTACACTGGGTGTTAGAGGAGTTTCCACTGTACCTCCTGAGGCCACAGGCCCACTGTTAGAATTTTTAAGAAACTCTCCTCCCATCTACCTTCTATCCTCATCCACCTACATACATGCAGTACCACTTCTGCAGTGGTATAACCAACCATCTCACTTATTCCTCTTTTCAATAGCCCTGTGAAGCCAGAAGAAATGGACTGGTCTGAGCTATACCCAGAGTTCTTCACTCCACTCAATCAAAATCAAAGCCATGATGACCCAAAGGATACAGAGGAAAAACGAGTTCAGGCCCAAGTGGAGTTCGCAGACATAGGCTGTGGCTATGGTGGCCTGTTAGGTAATGGTCTGGCCCTTTCTCTGGAGTAAGGAGAAACCTAGGTTCTGCTCCATCAGCAGGTTTTTGGTAGAAGCCACAGCTGACCTTTTCCCTTTGGACAGACACTGATGACATCAAAATGAAGACTCTCACATCTTTTCTGTACACTGCGTCTGTGGACTTTACCCTCAAGAAGGGAGGGGGCTCCCTCAAATGGCTGTTAAAACCTAGGTTGCCCTGTCTGGCCCTAGTCCCTACGTGAGCCATTTCACCTGCCAAGTGCTGGGTCAGTGAGCCAGAGATTAGCCACTGTGGCCGGTGACCCTGAACTGCCTTTCTCAGGGATTCCACCAGCTCATCTCCCTCACAGGAGCACATTCTTTCTGTTTTGCTCTTATGTTTTTCTGGTTCCTCTTGTAAGTATTGTCCCAGGCATGCGTTTCAATTTACAGGGTCTAGCTAAGTTGCCCGGGCTGAGCTTGAACCTGTAATCCTCCTGCCTCAGTCTCCTAAAGTACTTGGATTACAAGCATGCATCACTACTACCAGCGTTCCTTCTTAGATCTATGATCTTGAGCATTTCTACCTCAGTGTTCTCTTTTTTTTTTTTTTTTTTTTTTTGGTACCGGGGATCGAACTCACGACCTCACGCTTGCCAGGCAGGCGCTTAAGCCACTGAGCTAAATCCCTGGCCCAACCTCAATGTTCTCCCCTTAAAAGTCTACCACACAGAATTATAAGGATTAAATAAGACAATGTCCAAAATCACTGTGAAAACTGTAAAGCAAACTGCCAGGCTAATGGCATATACCTGTAATTCCAGTACTTGAGAGACTGAGGTAAGAGGATTGAGAGTTCGAGGTCAGCCTAAGTTGCCTAACTAATTCAAGGGCATCTTAGACTATTTAGTGAGACCCTGTCTCAAAAAAAATGTAACAAAACAAAATTTTAAAAAAATAAAACACTTGTAAATTATAAATGTAGTCTCAGCCCTCCCATTCTAGTCCTGTCAATTTTTGTATCTCTCCTGCACTTTCCTCAGCAGAAAACTATACATAGTATCTCTGTCCTTACTCCTAACTTTGTGGTTTCAAATTGAAGCCTCCTTTCCTGAGTTGAACTCTTTGTACTCCCTGGAAGTATGACAATAATAATCCCATTGCTATTTCTGTGTGTAGTGGAACTGTCACCACTGTTCCCAGACACACTGATTCTGGGCCTGGAGATCCGGGTGAAGGTCTCAGACTATGTACAAGACAGGATTCGGGCCCTACGTGCAGCTCCTGGAGGCGGCTTCCAGAACATCGCCTGTCTCCGTAGTAATGCCATGAAACACCTTCCTAACTTCTTCCGCAAGGGCCAGGTGGGAAAAGGCTCTGGTTGGGTAGGCTGGCAGGCAAGCAGGCCTAGAGGCCAGGTACTCACAACCCTGTTGGTGCTGTCTCACAGCTGACAAAGATGTTCTTCCTCTTTCCTGACCCCCATTTCAAACGGACAAAACACAAATGGCGAATCATCAGTCCTACACTGCTAGCAGAATATGCCTACGTGCTGAGAGTTGGGGTGAGTGGCTCACCGAGAAACACTTCACTGAGAATTAACTGGGGGTCCATTTGGGCTGCTCAGTTGCATGTTGCCCCTGTCAACGATGATTTCATCTATGTAGGGGCTGGTATATACCATAACTGATGTGCTGGAGCTACACCACTGGATGTGCACCCATTTTGAAGGTCACCCTCTATTTGAGCGTGTCCCTTTGGAAGAGCTGGTAAGTAGGCCATCTTTGCAAAGATGCAGGCCCTTTTCAGAGTAATTCTATATTCTTGGAACCTAGGTCAGTGCCAGGAGAATGGGGTGGGAGTCTGTAGAGACCCAGAGCAGCATGAAAGTTGGGCAAGGACTTATTGAACCCTTCCTTTTCCAGAGTGAAGACCCCATTGTGGGACATTTAGGTACTTCAACTGAAGAAGGGAAGAAAGTTCTACGAAATGGAGGAAAGAATTTCCCAGCCATCTTCCGAAGAATACAGGATCCCAGCCTCCAGGCGTTAACCCTAAATCCCATGCTGCCTAGTCACTGATTACCCTCTCTTAGCTGGATCCCATCTTAAAGACCTGGAAAGAAAATCAGACCCCCTCGACTCTCCCAACAGAGATTTGTGGAGTTGGGAGGCTTTAGTCCTCCAAGAAGTTAGGAATACCTATGTTCACACTTACTCCTAGCTCTT
>PVJX010005053.1:0-88565 GCA_004027295.1 Dolichotis patagonum
TTTGTTTGACTTTATTATATGTGATGCTATGAACAGCTGTTTTGAAGAGAACAAAACATTATGACAGCTATTGCTGATTTAATACTGTCCTTCTTAGAAGTCCTACCAAGCTTCTATTCTTCTATTTCCATTGGTTCTATCTATCACATTGTGTCTTATTGGGATTTGAATATGTGTGAAAGTATAAACAAAATTTTTTTTGAAAATGAGATATTATAGCACCCATTGATCATTCTCTGTTATTTGGTTCAGAATGTCCTGCAATTCTTTCACTCTTTGAATGGTTTTATACATTTTTGTTATGTTTGATATTATTGTATTTGAAACTATGCTCAACTATAGCAGAGAAAGAAATACTGTGATGGCTATTGTTAATGTCTGGCTGTCTTAATGTTAAGTATTGTGTTGCCTATGCTGTCTGGTTCTGATCTGCTCTGTACTGACCTCTTTTGTCTTATTCTCTTTAAAATAAAATGAAAAAAAATAAAATAAAGTAGTTGACATCACCCAGGCAGCAGGGAAGAATCAAGGTCATAGATGGGACCATGGACCATGATGTACCTTGGTGTCAAACCACTATGTGCCCTCTGGCAAGACTTGTCAGCACTTGAGCTTCCACTTCTTTATTTACAAAATGGATCCTTAGCATCTATTCTATCTACCTCTAGATATCTCTGTGGAAGCTAAATGAGATAGGTAGAAATAAGATTTCAAAATGAAAAAAAAATCAATGGACAGCAGTTTGTTACTGGACCAAAGTGAAAAATTTGGTATGGGACTTGCCTAGCGAACACAAGGCCCTGGGTTCTATTCCCAATACCAAAAGCAAAGAGAGAAACAGAGAGAGAGAAAGAAAGAGAGGAAGGAAGCAGGGAAGGAAGGAAGGAAGGAAGGAAGGAAGGAAGGAAGGAAGGAAGGAAAAGGGAAAGGGAAAGGGAAAGGGAAAGGGAAAGGGAAAGGGAAAGGGAAAGGGAAAGAGAAAGGGAAAGGGAAAGGGAAAGGAGGAGAAGGAGGGAGGGAGGAAATTCGGTGTCAGTTCCATGAATGAACAAATAATTTTTCCTGACCTGCAATTTGACTCTGTGAATGACAAATGGATCCCTTCAGGCAATCTGTTGGTGTTTTCAAGTTTCCAATAAGACTGTATCTTTGCTGTAGCCCATACCCCATGCCCCTTTAGTTATCCGCATCTGATTTTGTGTGAACTTCCGAGACTGATTTAGCAATCATTTATTAATGTCTTTTGGAGACAGGCCTGCTACTCAGCTCTGTGGGGAGACAGAGATAGATTTGGAATGGTTTCTGCCCTAAGGGGCTCCTGGGCTAGGAAAAGAAATGGTAATAATAATGGCATAGCAAATAATGACCACTAATTATTGAGCATTTACCATATGTCAGGTATTACGTTAAATTTTCTATGTGTTACTTCATTTCTGTAAATTACAAAAACTACTGTCCCTATTTTACATCAGGGAAAAGGATTCAGACAGGTTAAATAACTTCTCCCAAGTTCACAGAACTCTGAAGCGACAGAGTTGGGCATGAACCCGAGAAAAGCAGTGGACACACATAATTCCATTGTAAGGTAGGGAAGACTGTGTCCTCTCGCAGAGAGGCAGGACAGGCATCTCTGGGTTAGTAGGGAAGGAGAGGGGGGTGATGATGGCACTGCAGTTTGCAGGGAGAGGAGGCGATGGCACTGATGAGGAGGATGGGAACCACACTGTCCGTTTGTTGAACTTCTGCCCTATGCCAGGCCCTGAACTGGGTGCTTCCTACTATCTCATTTAATTCTCACAGCAACTTTCCAGTGTCAAGATTATCCCCACTGTACCCCTGAGGTACTCAGAGCTTGAGACAGGCAGTGACCTGCCCCAAGGCACACTCCCCTCTCTACAGAGCCCCTGCCCTGCCCCTCCCCACTGCAGTTCTTCAGACCAGGAACATCCCAGAGATGCTCCATACATATCTGTTGAATGAATATTGAATAGATGGGTCCCCCAGGGCTTGAAACCTGAAGCCCAGGAGACAAAAATTATGTCTTGAATGAGTACATGTGTATGCATTATTTAAATCTACGTGGTAGTGCTGTGATTGCTAAAATACAAGTGGATTGCAAAGCATTATGTTCCTTGTAGTTTTGTGTTGTTTATTTTCTCAATGTGAAGACACTTGAAGTGTGCAGTTACCATCAGGAGGAGTTTTGAGTCGCATTTGCACACAAGAGGGGTTGCATGGTCCCAATGCTGGCAGTGTCCCCGGCCCACACTGTGCCCTCCAAGTGCTTTCCCTGCTATCTGCAGAGTGATCCTGGGGAAGAGGGAAGCCAGCCTTCAGGCCAGGATGGCAACCCGGGGCCTTGGTCCTGGCGCTACCCTGCCTTTCTGACTAGACAAGTCAGAGCTCTCAGTGACTTCATCTCCATGACACCTGACACCAACTTCCCAAACAGCTGTTGGATGCACTTGTGAATGAATGAGAGACGGAGAAAAGCAGTGACTCGCTCTCATCGGTGCTCCGGGAACCTCGAGGGCCTTTCTCCTAGTAGTACAGGATGGGGAGACTCCGAGGCCAGGCAGGCTGAGAGTGCCTGAGGTCTGCAGGGGTGAGTGACTGACTTCCACTCTGTGGGACGTGCTGAGACTGTGCCTGCATATTGGGAGCCTGGCCCCACCCTACAGTCACTACGCTGGGAAAAGGGCTATGCACTTCATTTGGAGATGCATTTTTCAAACTCAGCTGCAAGCTGACAGACGGTGGTGGATAATATGCTCACTCCTCTCCTTCTCACAGGTCCTCCTCCAACACAGTCCTTGGAGTGCTTAGAAATCTCTGCCATATCTCCTCCATGTTACAGCTGATGTCTGACAGGTAAGCTCTCACCCTAGTCGCCGACTCTGCAGGCACAGCCCAAAGACTACTGACCATGCCTGTTGGCCAGGAAGTAGGTGGGTATGGCCTCAGCTTTGGCAGGAGAATGGAGCCTCATAGGTCACTGAGGCTTCAGGAAGAAACTACCTTGTGTCCAGTGTCCTGCAGCTGGTGTTCAGTATGTACTGGTGCGAGAGCCCTGGAAAGAGGCGAGGGCTCTGACCCCAGATCTCTGCCTCTGTCTCGCTGGAAAGTCTCCAGAAAACAGCTGTCTTTCTGGGGCTTTGTTTCCTTGTCTGTAAAGTGAGGCAATGGGACTGCACTAAAGTGAGCAGAGCAGCCCCTGCGATTGGTGCGGCAGTGGTGAGGATGGCACTGCAGTCGCAGGCCCTTTTCCTAGGATTCAGTTTCCTATTCAGTTACTCCCATGGCCTCACACTGACAGACAGCATTGGGCCCAGTGTACCTGTGCTTGCACACGCATTTGTGGGTGGGAGGAGAGACTTCTAGCAGTCTCCACTTGAAGCCAACCTGTGACATGCGGCCCTCCATAAGTGTCTATTCCAATGGAGCAGATGCATATGCAGATAGCCACAGTACAACAAAACCTGTGAGGCAAGGAGGGGGTCCTTTCTGTCTTGGGTTTGGTTCTGAGGTTGAACTGCAGCAAGGTGTGTGGGCAGCAGACCCTCACTGATGTGTCTGGGGCTGGTCTTTCTTGCTAAGGGCCCCTCTGTGGATGGCTGCTCTGGCCACATGACCCTGTCACTTATCCTCCCTGTTAATACCTCACCAGCTCTGCCATCCTTGATCCCTGGAAAACACTGGGAAATTTCCCCAGGACAGTAACCTTTTAAGGATTCGGTGCTGGTGTTGTGCCCCTCTTAGCCCCTCCTCTCCTCCAACCTATAGCAAAGTGGCTCCTGCCCCATAACAGTTTCTGTATACTGAAATACTTTCAATGGTAGAGTTTTATAGTTTCTCCTCCAGGTAGGACTCAGAACACTGTCACATCATCATGCCATTGAGTGTGGAAAGAATAGGCTCTGGAGCCAGCAAGAGTTGCCCTGAAGCCCTCCCTGCCCTTCCTGCCCTTCCTGTAGGGAGCAAGGGACCTGTCAGCTTCAGGGTCTCATTGTTAAACACCTGCCTGCTTAGTTCCAGAATCAAACACGAGATCGTGTGCAAGATTGCCTAGGCCTGGGGGTCCTGCAGTCAGCATTTAGATTCTATGTTCCTCTGCAGACTCCTGTCCTGCTGTGCAGCAGGTGACTGGAAAGACCTGAGAGGGTCTGGGTTGAAAAGGTGGCATATGCGGTTACCAAGTGTGCCTTAACAGGAAGCAAGGCCAGTGGCCTTGACTTTGCTTGGAAAAGATCATTCAGCTGAAACTCCGTTCCAGGCACTGGGGAACTCTGGGGGCCAAACCCACGTAAGCACAGGAGCAGAGAGACAGCATGAGAAGCAGCAGGGGAGGCACTTTGAGAACCACTCTGCAGTGGCTGTGACTGGGAGGACGTTACCAAGGGCCCAGGGATCAAGGGTGCCTGAGACTGGCAGGGCTGCAGGAAGGGATAAAGAAAGGTCAGTCAGGAGGTTCTCTGGCTGTCTGGACTGCAGCTGAGGACATAGGTCAACTCCAAATTCTGAAGGAGCGTAGAGGTGGCATTTGTGCTGAGGGTTGGAGAGAAAGGAAGGACTAAGTGGCCCCCCAGAACCCCCTGTGTACTGCATGGCCAATGATGCTCTGAGAGGTGCGTGAAGGACTATGGGACTGCAGAGAAGACAGCAGCCAGTGGGTGATGGCAGGGTGGACACTGTAAGGAGGGAATCTGGGCTGGACGGTCATATAAAGATAATCATGTTGATGATCATTGTGTTTTTATGGCATGCCAGGTACTTCTATAAGAGCTTCATAGGGATTTACAATCTGTCTGCACAACTGTAATAAGCCAAGTGCTAAGATCACAGTTTTTCACTGCTGAGAACTGATGCACAGAGAGGCTGTGTGACTGACCCCAATACACATAGCTCCCCCGAGCCTCCACTATAGATACCTGCAGGATTGGCGCTAAGTCTGCCTCGCTCTAGCAGTAGGAGAAACTCAGTAAAATTGACTTCACTAATGAGAATGCACAGATGCATGATAAATTGAGCCCTGAAGAGTTGGGGTGGGGTGGGGGTGGGGACAGGATTTTCAGGCAGAGAGAGCAGCTGGAACAAAAGGCTCAGGTCAGCGTACCTGGAGTTGCCGTGATGTGCTACCAGGTCTGGGGTGCTGGTGAGCTGAGGTTTATGTGGCAGCCCCTCCCTCCAGAAGCCTGGCACCTTATGGCCTTTGCCAGCCAGCCTGTCCCACCTCAGAAAAGGGAGCGGTGGACCCTGCCCTTTGTGCTCCTGCATCCTAACTTATCACCTGTTCCCTCACAGGCCCCCATGGCCAGATCTAGCCTCAGGACCGTAAGCCCCAAGTGGGAAAAATGTGGCCCAAGTGGCTCTAGGAAACCCATCTAAAACTCACAGTGGTAAGGGGCTACTGTCTGAATGCTCCAGGCTTTAGGGGCAGGGGGTAGGTTCGGTTTGGTTCTGCTTTGTTTTTTCAAAGGCCCTTTCTTCTTCAAACGGAGCAGGCTGCAGATGGGAAACGGGCTGGGATGTAGCTTCCTAGCTGGCATCAGTGGGTAAATCAACTTATATCTCTACTTCAACTTCCAATTCCATAAAATAGGTATTAAACAACTGCAAGAATAACTGAGGCAGTGCTGGGGAAACTGCAGCTCCACACCAGGCTCAGGGAAAAGATGTCTCTGGGCTGCTTTGCTTGTGGGCCTGTTTTCTCCATAAAACAAGGGATTGGAAAATGTTGCTCTTTAACACCAGCCAGCCATGTAAGTGTGTTTGCATGCACATATACATTACAGGCCAAAAAGCCAACACAATTTAGTCGTTTTGTATATTTAATATAAATATGCAATTTACTTCCTCTCTTATTATGGGTTTTTGTTTTGTTTTGTTTTGTTTTGTTTTTTGTACTGCTTTGTCTTTTGGTCTTTTTTGGTTTTGGTCTCACTATGCAGTTTAGACTGGCCTTGAACTCACTTTGTATCCCAGGCTGGCCTCCAACTAGCAACAATTCTCCTGCCACAGCCTCCCAAGTGCTGGGATTACAGGCATGTGCCACCACGCCTGGCTACTGTGTTTTTTTCTGGTTACAAAAATAATGCATATTTATAGAGAAAACTTTGAAAAGTACAGGAGAAGGATAAAAATCAACCACTGTTTCACATCCATGACTAAGCTATTTAGTGAATCTTCTCCTATCCTTTTTCAGTGTGTGTGTACACGCATTTGAAGATAGATAGATAGATAGATAGATAGATATAGATATTCCTCATTTAACAACCTACCTGTTTAACAATTGTTCAGACTTGGCAGCCTGAGGCTTGGACTTACCACTGTCTTTATTTTTTTTGGTACAGTCCTGTACATCTTGTTTATAGAGCCTCAATGTCATTTTTTGTACAGTGTACCTTGTTTATACAGTACTACGATTTTTGCTGATTGTACTATATAGTACTGTCACTTTTTTTTCTGTTATACAGCCTGTAAGAGTTTATGCAAATAAAAGCAAAATCATTGAATTAGAGTTTCCTCTGACCATTTCTTTGTTCTGAATATTATAATATATAATTCCTTCTTTAGCAAACAATTCAATTAATGACCTAGTCACAGGAACGGAACTCAGTTCTTAAATGAGGAATATATATAGATTACAGTCTGGATTCTATTTTTTAACCTAACCTGGGCAGAGATATCTGTCCCTGTGTCCAAGAGGGACCCAGGATGCCAGATGCCAAGCTCCCCCACTCCTGCCTGGGCGGCTGCCTAGAGGCATCTGACCTTTGGATGTTCTGTGTCTCTGGCGGGTGCACATTTGACACTAATTTTAGCTCAGCCTCTCAGTCTCCCTGGTGTTGGGGCCCCTCACATAATGGACGCCTTATGTAGACACAGCTGCCAACAGTGCAGGAAGAAGCGTCCCACCTTAGAATGTTCCTCGTTGCCCGCCAGTGCTCCACTCTTAGAGAACAAGCCAGCTCCCTGTTCCTCCTCCCACTGGAAAGGGGCCCTTGTTGATGTTCATGGTCCGCCAGGCTGTACCCGGGGCAGGTGGCCCACCCAACACACACACAGGGGACTGAGTCTCTGGACAGCACTGTGTTTTTACAGGATGGCTTTGGTTTGAGCTGGAACAGCTGAGAGAGACTCCCTGAGGACTCACCAGGGCTGTGGATGCCTGGAAGATCCTGGGGGATGTGCCCTGAGCCTGCTGGAGCCTCCCCGTAATGCTTCACATTTGTTGGGGATATACAAAGGGACAATGTCATTTTGACTTACCACTTAATGCTATGGTAGCCCTGGGTGTTTGGTGACAGCATTTCCATTTTACAAGGGAGGAGACTGAGGCTGAAATGGAACAGAGATTTGCTGTAGATCACAGTGTAAGTCAGTGGCAGGGACTTAAGCATGAACCACGGTCTCTCTCACTTCAAGTCTCTCCCCTCACCTGTAACCTACAGGTTACAGGTTCATGTCATGTCAACCAGGTTCATGTCTATCGGCTCCTTATGCTTGGTATTGTTCATCCAAAATGGTGATACTTTAATTGCCACCTTAAAAAGAATACCTGTTTATTGAAAATATATAAACCCATTGATCTGTAACAAAAGCACAAATATAATCATGGCAGATTCTTGCTTCTTCTTTTTGCCCACAAGGTGAAGCCCAGTGCCTTAGCCTGACATCCAACTACTACTGTTGCTGCAGATGCCCCAAATTTGGGCTCTCCTAGAATTTAGCTGCGCCATCAGGACATATGGGTAAGACTGGGAATTTTCCTTGTGATCTACTTTTAGAGCTCCACGAGGCGAGAAACCAGTGGACTTTTCACCTTCATGTTCCTGGGGCCTATAGTGAGAGCTAGGCACAGTCAAACTCCATAAATATATTGGATCCCAACTCATGTCCGTCCTGAGACACAGAGCTTTAATCCAGGCTTAGAAATAAATGGGGACTTGCCCGACAGCTGTCAGCTCAGTAAGAAAGTGGCTGCTTGGCCACAGTCCCAGGACAGGGCTGCAAGGCCAAGTCAGAAAGCCCCCACCTTGGAGCCTAGGCAGGCTGGGAGATAGGATACACAGAAGCTCCCCAGATGTGTGCCAAGCACCAATCTATATCCCCATGACAAATCATCCACCTCCCCCATCCCTTCCCTCCCAACCCCAGGGTGACAATGCAGCCTGTGTGATGTGTCCCCTGCAATGACAGAGGCTCTTTGACCTGAGTCTCGTACTCTTCAGGAAAATTCATAGCAGCAGCCTCACAGCTGCTCTGGGGGAAAAGGAGTTTTCTGGACAATCTTGACTTACTGAGAGTGGGACCTTTGCTCCATATGGGACCCCTCTGGGCTCCATCCCTCAGCATCCCAGACTTGATGCTCTGGGTGTTATCGTGGAAAATGTAAGGACTTAGGCTCCATAGCTCTCTCCAGGCTGAGCACTTATTATCTATCACTATCTAGGTCTCCTCTCTGAGCTTCAGTTTCTTCATCTGCAAAATACAGCTAATAATTCCAGTTTTCAAGGTTATTGTATCTCACGGAAAAGTACTTTTCAAATGCAGGCTTACAGGGAATGCTGTCTGTCCTCTTTCTTCTGAGGCCTCTCAAGACCACCATGAGAGCCCCATACTCCCAAAAAATGCCTTGCATGCTTGACAAGGATGGTAGTCTTTAGGGAGCAGTACTGGGGTATCTTGTACACAGTACACTGGTCTAGCCATAAAGCACTTCTCTGATTCTGGTTTGTTCTTAGGGGTTAGCCAAGGACAAGCTATTGTTTTCCAATGCAAGCCCATGGAAAAGAAGACTTTTGTGTTCAGTTCATTTCCCTGCACAATCACCTTTGCGGGAGGATTTTCATTCATTTGCTCATTCATTTATTTATCCTACAAATAATTCCAGAGGCCAGACCACCTGCCAGGTATGGTAGGAAATGTACGAACATTCAAGCCATGCAGGAACCCTTTAGCAAGGAGCTCACCCTTTAAGTCATAATTGTAATATGGGGTGAATCAACCAGAAGTAACATGGAAAAGGCAGAGCGCTGGGAGAGGGAATGATCTTGCCTGCAAGGCTGATGCAGACAGTTCCCATGGAGAAGGTGGTACCCAATATTCCAGGTCAGAAGCATAAAAGAGGAGAGGTCTCAGTCCCCAAAGAAGCAGAAACATGAAATAGCCAATAATAGACTATACAGAGGTATAAGGTCTATAAATATAAGGTCTATAAATGGAATCTCAATCGAAATTCCAACAGATTTTTTTCATAACATGGTCAAAAAATCTTATGTGAAAAAATAAACATATTGAACAGCCTAAAAAATCACTGTTGATAAAGGAATAGGCCTGTGGCCTAGTGGACTGGAACAGGGGTCCTAGAATTAGAGACCCATTGCACGAGAGTTTAGTATGGTAAAGAATGGCACTGGACATTAGAAATAACAAGACAGATGATTTATTCTATGTTGTGAAGACAACTGGCAAGTTTTTAGTAGGGAAGTAATAAAACTGTCTCTATACCTTAGTCCTCACAACAAAATAAATTCCAAGGTGACCAAAAAGCAAATATCTATAAAGTACTAAAACAAGCCAAAAATGCTGACAGAATGTTTGTGTCCTATTAGGATGGAGAGTGCCTCCTTGAATATAAAACCAAATCTAGAAATTGTGAAAGAAAATAATTACAAGCCACAATAATCAAGGTTAAAAGAAGACAGCCAAGTATTTCAGCACTTGTATGAAGACTAAAGGGTTAACAGCACGCATTTGAAGAACCTTTATAGATAGAGACAAATTGCCAGGAGGAAGGTGTATACAGAATGTGAACAAGCAATTCACAAAAGAGGAAACACCTAGGATAGGAAGCATGCAAGATGAGTCACCAGCAGCCAAAGGACGCACATTAAGAATCAAGGCATACTTCTGGGGGTCTGTGTCAAAGAATGAGACTACTTAGATCAGAAATGGGATACAGCAACACTCAAGCATTATTCATGGGTTGTAAGTTAAGACACATTTTCTGGAGGGAACATGTAACAATATCCATCAGTGCTTGCATATGTGCCAGTCCTGAACTCAGTAGTTCATTCTGCACAGGTATCCTGGGGAAACAGCCCAGCGGTGCCCAGGATTGTATCTGTGTAAGAAGTCAGCAAAGTGCACTGGTCAAAGTGTGGCATCTGAGGTCAGCAAGATTTGATTTATAGGCTGTGTGACTTGGACAAATTACTTGACATCTCTAAGCACCTAAGTCCTCATTTGTAAAGTGGGCATAATTATTATACTTCCCTCTTAAGAAGCTTGTTGTGAGGCTTCAATGAAATAATATTTGCCAAATTCTGAGCAGCGGGTTGGGCCCATAATAAATGCCAAATTGTCACTATTTTATTACCAGTGATGATATTCATCATGGTATGTTTATAATAGTAAGTAAAGAGAAACAACAACACTGTTCATAAGTGGAGAACTGCAAGTTAATTATTGAATTATGTGTGTCATTTGGCTTTATGGTCATGGAATGGTGCTGCACAAGTCAGCTTCCTGGTGGCTGAGACACAATACACGACACAGCTCAGAGGAAGTGTATAACCGGGCTCACAGTTTTGAGGAATTCAGGTTTGTCCCACTTCCTGGAAGGAGGGAGCTCCACTTGTGCACCCTGCTGGTTAAACAGAAACAGAGAAAATAAGGTAATATACTGACCGACTGACAAAATTTTGGCTCAGTTTTGAGGAATTCAAGTTTAGCCTAACTCGTAAGCAACAGAAATTTATTTTTCACAGCTCTTGGGGTTGGAAGTCTGAGAGCAAGGCAGATTTTGTAGAACATTCTGGCTCACAGATGGCAAAGGGAGGGTTCTCTCTTGGCCTTCATAAGGAGACTAATCTTGTTCATGGGGGCTCTGGCTCCAGGAGCAACTCACCTCAAAAAAGCCCCACTTTGAAAACTGTCACTTTGAGTGTTAAAATGTCACCCTAAGACTTTCAGAAAGACAATGAAAATGCAGCCCAAGGCTGGTGGTTCATAGTCGTTACCTAAGAGTTAGAGCTTAAGGTGATTTTTTAATATTTATATATGGAACACTTGAACACTTTACAGTGGACATATGTGATATAATCAGTCAAAGTAACAAAGCTATCTTTATTTGAAAAATAAAGTTTATCACTGAGGGCACCCTGTTCTCAAGATAATAATCAAAACAGAATAATAAAATATAAATGTTTTTTGTATGTTGCTTATTACTACATGCCACACAGATTTCTAAGTCTTATAGATGCATGTGTGTGTCTGTGTGTGTGTGTGTGTGTGTGTGCATGTTTGTGTATGCATGTGTGTGTGTGTGTGTGTTTAAATGTTTCACTAGGCTGACCTTGAACTCCTGGGCTTGTAGTGCTTCTGTTTCAGTCTCCTGAGTAACCAGGGCAATATGTGCTACGCCATTGCACTCAGCCCTCCTTACATATCTTAACTTATGTACTTCTCACCAGAAAGCTTCACGAGGTAGGTTCTACTGTTACCGGCATTGTGTCAGTCATCTTTTGCCTCTGGGACAGAATACCTTGAGATAATCACTTAAAAGAGGAAAGATTTACCTTGGCCCATAGTTTCCTAAGGTTCAGTCCATGGTCATCTGATCCCATATTTCTGGGCCTGTGGTGAGGCAGAGCATCGTGGCAGAAAGGAATGGCAGAGGAGAGCTGCTCACCTGTGTACCCCTGGCAGCCAGGAAGGAGACAGGAAGAGGAAGAGGGAAAGGCAGAGGCAGGCAAGGGGCAGGGGAAGGAGAGAGGGAGCAGCAGAGGCAGAGATGCAGAATATACCCTTCCAGACCACGCTCCCAGTGAGCTACTTCCTCCACGTAGCTCCCACTGCTTGGCTTTTCTGCTCCCTCCTAATAGTCTTTTCATTTATGAACACATCAATGGATTAATCCATTGGCGATATCTGTGCCCTCAGAATCCAATCACTTCCCAAAGGCTGCACCTCTGATCACAGCAGCACTGAGGTCCAAGCCTTCAACACATGAGCTTTTAAAGGGACATTTTAGATCCAAACCAAACGTTCATTATCTGAGTGACAAAGCAGAGGTGAAGAAAAATCATGCAACTTTTATGGTATTAAAGCCTTAGTAAGAGACAAAGCCAAATCTGAGCCCAGGCTGCCCAGCTCCAGAATCCGGGCTTTTGACCAGCATCCTCTGAGTCTGCTCAGTGTCCACCCTGGCACTGGGCTCTGGAGATGCCCAGAGGGCCTGGCAGCCCCACCCCCGGCACTCCCTGTTTGGAGTGAGGGCAGCGCAGGTCCACCAGACCCTTCAGGTCTGTGGAAAGGGATTCTTTCCCAGCCCCTGTGGGTGCTGTCTCCAAAGGCTCCCTTTCCTCTCTGACCTCCTGACAGCACACCCTGCCTCAGCCTCTACTACACACAGCACCCCTCCTCTGAGCCCGCCATGCCTTCTTCCCTTCAGGACAGGAGGCTCCTCTCTCAAGGCTCAGCCCTGAGGTCCAATTCTTCTCAGCCTTTACAAGAGGTCAGGGCCGGGTCCCTGAACTCCCCAGCACCCTCACTCCATTTCGGAATTTTATGACCATTATCTCACTCCTCACTTGTTTCCTGCCCTCGTGAACTTGTGTCAGAAAGCCGTGTAACTCCACTACCCAATACATTCCTCACACATATCACCTATCAGCAAGAGTGTGTTGAATGAAAAAATGACCAGACAAGTGGAAACACCTAAGATTCTGAGATCCCCAAAGTCCTAGAAAAACTGGATCATATTGAAGTAGTTGGTGAGCCTCCAAGGCTCCGGGGGATCCTGGAGGGCTGAGCTGTCTGGCTAGGAGCCTCTGTGACCACAGGATCAGGAGGCAGAGATGACAGGGCTGCAATAGCAGAGTGTTATTCCTGTGGCTTCTAAAATCCCCCACCCAACGGGAAAGACTAAGAAAGGCCCTGTTCAGCTTCTCTCAGCGCTTCCAGGGGGAAGGATGGGGCTAAGATTGGCCAGGCCAGGGATATCTTTTCTAAAATAGCTTCATACATATTCAGCTGCTGCCTGAAATAGTTGGGTGGCTATTTTAAGCAGCTTTTGTGGAGATGCCTACACATAATGGCATCTACCTTGAACATGTAAACCAGCAAGAAGCAAAGAAAAGGGTACAGGAGGACAACGCTGGGAACCTTTGGTGGCTTCACACCTCTCCTCCCCCACCCCTTGGCCGTGTTTCCTCTCAAGGACTCTTGTATATGAAATTGAAAGTTGTGGTTACTATGACAACCTGCTGGAAGAGATTTCCCATCCAGTGACCTTACCCACCCAGTCCCGGAAGCACAGATGCACCAGGGCAGGGCTTGATACACAACCTCCGCCCCTGTCCTGTGTTAGTTTGCTCCTGTGGTCCTCAGTGCCCATTTCCTTCTGGTAACACACAGGCCTCACAGGTCCCAGCACAGCGAAGGTCACAGGCCAGAGGGCAGGGAAAGATGCAGCCGAATGGCAGGGGGCAGAGGCTGCATGGATGGCCTAGCCACCAGAGCAGGAAAAGACGCCCCAAGGCAGACTTTAACACACGTGTCCTGAAACAGCAGTGTGTGCGCTGTGTTGTCCGCCAGGAAACAAAGATGAATAAGACTCCATTCATGAAAGGAGCAGGTAAAGAAATACTTATGAATCTATTTACGTAATCTCTAACTTTGCTCCCTGCCCCCCCCCAAAAGAAGCTGGAAACATACATGGCGGGGTTAAGGTGGGAACACAGGATTCCCAGAGGAAGGAAACAGCATCTAGGGAGCTGGGAGGTGAGGGCCAAGCAGAGACAGATGCACTTTCTTGTGAGACCAAGCTTGTGGTAGCCTCAGCACATGCAGAGGGACAGAGCGGCTCAGGGTGGCAGGACCAAGGAGGAGACAGAAGGACCAGAGAAGAGGTGGACCATCCCCAGAGCCACATCTGCAGGCCTTTGTTGCCCCATCTAGCCATAAGAGTTCTCTAGGGACATGGCATGTGCGAACAGACTGCCACTGACCCCAGCAGTGATGAGAGAGGAGGGGATGCTATGGAGAGCTCGGCGGGGTGAGGAGTAACTCAGGAGATGTATAAAGAAGAAATAAGTTGAGTGAACAGAGAAGCCAGAAACCAGGGCCCCAGTGGAAGGACAGGGAAGGACAGCTACCCAGGCCCTGGGCCTCAGCAGGCTCATCCATGAGACCAGAAAAAAACAACTCATTGCTTCTCTAAGAATTTTGATACTTATTTTTTTGATCCACATCACTCAGAAGAGTATCACTCAGCACACCCTGAAAAAGGTAGTGAAGTGTGCTTTGATCCCTTGGAGAGAGACAGTTGCTGTGACAGTTGAGAGGAGGGGATGATGCATCAGGGAGAGATGCTCCGGCCATCTGCCCAGCAAGGCCTGGCCATGCCCAACTTCCCCAGCGGCTTCTTTGAAACCTCAGAATCCCCAGCAAGAATCGCAGCATCCAGAGGCAGCTGAGTTTTCCTGCTCTCGTTCTTCTCAGTGCACAGACTTTTTATTCGATATTTGTTCATGTACTCGTTCATTTACCCGTTCACCTATCCGTCAAGCTGGAGACACTGCTGTGGTATTGTTGGCACACATAATGGTTTATTTCCTGAATTTTCAGGGACCCGTGCAAACCCTGAAATTCTGAGAAAATTAGTGCATTTCCCTGGCTCATTTTCTGGAGAAATAGCTCCGAGCTCTCAGCACATTCTCAAAAGGGCAGGTGACCCAAAAACGGTTAAAAACCACTGAGAGAGGAGCACTTTTATTTTAACACAAATGACTTCACCCTTGTACAGAAGCAGGGAATGCCAGGAGAAAGTCTCAGTTATGTGCCAAACTGCCTCAGTTGATGAAATAGCATCGGGGGCTCTGCTGCGCCCTGGCACCCCTGCACACATCGTGTGTACAGATGCCGTCCCGAGCCAGCCCGGAGGCCCTCTGAGCACAGAGGGAGAGAGGGAAATCTGCCCTGTTCCTCTCTTCTCAGCCACAGGTGTCTGAGGGGCCCCTACCTAGGCAGCACCTGGTGGAAAATGGAGCAGCCTTTCTGGTTTGATAGATTGTGCAAGAAACCTGAGAGAGGAGACAGCATACAGGTGGGAACTGCAGAGGTTTGTGTATCGAGTGAGGCTTTGAAGAAAAGGGGAAGCTAAAGTTTATTGATCAGCTGTAAAAGTCAAGAGTTTTAACTCATGTCTGGAAAGCCTCCATGCGATCTCTAAGTAAAATTCAGAAGCCTTACAAATGCTTTCATTTGTAAGCATTTACAAGTGATACAGTGACACAGCCACAAATGATGTCGTGCACCCTATGTGCTCTGGCCTCCATAATGTTTCTCACACTGCGATCTCAGGGCTTTTGCACGTGGTGTTTCCTACTCTGGGAAACGTGTCTGATTCAATCTCTCATTCCCTTCATGTCTTTACTTAAGTGTTCTCTTCTCAATGAAGCCTATTTTCTGATGCTTATTTAACACAGCAATGCCTCCTCCTCCCACCACCCCCATTCACTAATCTCCTCTTCTGCTTTGCTTTTCTGGATAACTCTGACAGCTGTCCTTAGACAGCCCAGCACCTAGACAGTGGCCAGCTCATAGTAGATGCCAACCAAATATCTGTGGAATAAGTGAGCTGATTCTTACCCTGCTTTTATACACCATAATCTCAACTGATGCTCTAAAAACTGCAGGGTGAGTTTATCCTCCCTTTTCATAGCTGAGGAGCAGAGACTCTTAGCAGCTGGAACCACATTCGGGGCCCTGGGAGCTCAGAAATTTTTTTCCTTCTTTGACCTTGACCCCTATCCCTGGAAGGCTTTGAGACTTTTCATGGGGCTCCTTGGCCTGAACAAGAGGCCAGATTCACACAGGTATCCCCCTGGTAAAGTGCACAGCAGACTCTGGCAACCCCATTATGTCCAGATTGGATGTATCGGGGAAGTGGTCAGGCACGTAACTCACCTGAAGCCAGTAGAGTAAAAAGAAGACAATTTTATGAGGCTTTTCACTTCTCCCTTCTGCTGCGTGATATAGCTTGCTCATTTTTTGTATGAATTTGTTTTTCTTTTGGTGGTGGGAACAGAGTGCAGGGCCTCACACAAATGTGTTACCACTGAGCTACAACTGCAGTTCCTGCTCAGTTTCCTGGAAGAGGTTACTTATATGTTGTTTTTAGACTTTGCAAATATAATTCACAAGAGTGAACCCAGAATCCCTCAGGATAGCTGTGATGTCACGCAGCCCCCACATGCAGGAGCAACCGAGTGCATTGGTTGTAGAGACCTTGCCGGTGCATATTACCTCCATCACACACCGTTTTAACATAGGCCTCATCTGCAGTATGGGGAGGAGAGAATACCGCACTACAACCCTCAGAGGTGTCCTGTGCTGGCTATGAAGAATCACAAAGATCGGGCCTCTGTTACATGCCAGCTTAAGAGACAGAAAACAGTATTCCAAATGTATTTATTTATCCAAATCCTTACTTTGTTCCCAAAAGAACAAGGATCCAATGTATAAAAAAAAAAGAAAAAGAAAAATTGGGATTATAGTATAGCAAGTGCCACAGTTGAGGTGGAGACCTGGGCTCAGGCAGGAGGGGCTGGTCTCCTTCTCTGGGAGCTGAGCTGGGCGTGGGAGTGAGGCAGCACCTGGTGAGGCCTCAGGAGGCCTGTGTGACTAAAGTGTGGCTAGAGGTCCATCCAACTGTGTGTCCGGAACTGGTTCTTCCTCCAAGGAATTTAGGGTACATTAAGGCAAATAGGCAAGCAAGTGAGCAAGCAAAGACTTGTCCTGTGTCTGCCACCCTCCCTCCTGCCTCACTCTCAGAGACCTGCTCTCAGCACATGGTAAGCCCCAGATGAAAGGGACCTACAGCATTTCCTGTGGTGGCAGAGACAGATGCTCCTGCAGGCCTTGGGGTTCCTGCATCTCTGACTTTAGGCTACTCATAAAATGGTCCCTGCGGTGCTGCTGCTCACAGGAAAGACAGCTTGCATGCAAGTAGTGAGGTATAGTTGCAGAGCACTGTCATAAATATGTCCTCTCATTTGTGGCCTCATGAGGAGGCCTGGGAGAGGGCTACCTCTCTCAGGTACAGAGACTCCAAGTCCTATCCTGAGAAGTGACAGAACCAGGGTGGAATCTAAGGAGAGGAGACCACCCTGCATCTTGCACAAGCATGTGATTGGTATGACAGATGTGGGGACATGGTCGCAGAATACCAGAAGAAGATTCTGTGACTGATGGGAGAACATGTGGGCCTTGGAACCAGGTTTAAATCCTGAATCCTGCCTCCCCAAGCCAAGAGGTGTGTGTGTGTGTGTGTGTGTGTGTGTGTGTCCATACTTCCCTCCTTGAGCTTTGAGTTTGTCTCCAGTGACATGAGAATGATGATACCAGCTTTGCAGGGTTGTAAGAATTAAATGAGATGATGTAAGTATATCCAACAGAGTGACTGAGGACAGGACCCAACTTGTATCATGTGCTCGTTTGAAACAGGCTGTTACTATATTAATTCTCCAAGCAACCTGCAATGTAGATATTTTTATCTTATCAAGCAGGTGGAAGAGACTGAGTCCAGGGAGATAATCGGAGCACCTGTGGCCAGACAATGATGAACACTGGCTCTGGAGCCCCAGTTATTAAACATCTTAGTTTATTTTATCTATGACCCTTGGTCTGCCATAGGGTCAGCCACTCTCCAAGTCCATGCACGTGACCCCTGGCCACGGTAGGCGGGGAGTGCTGTATGGCAGGGAGCCCTTAGAGAGGCCAAGAGAGCCTGACCCTGGAGGAAATGGTCAGCAGCTGCAGCCTTGGGAAGGAACAGACAGAAGGTCATAGACGCCAGGCTGAGCTGCATGGCCAAGGTAGTTGGTGGTTTTGGACTAACAGAGCACTGACCTGGAATCCGGCAAGCTGGGCTTCCCTTTCCCACTTCCTTTCTGTGCCGACCGTCTTGCTGAGTCACCTGCAGGAAGTCAGGGTGGTGAGGCAGAGTGGGGAGACCTGGGTACTCAGTCCCCACCTCATCTCGTAACCATAGGTCAACCACTTCCCCTTGCCAGCCTTCAGTTTCCACATCTGTCAGGCAGACAGCATGCTGGCATCTCCAGGTCAGCAGAAGGTCAGTCCATTCTAGAAGACACTGTAGTACAAAAGACTGCTTGAATGGTCACCAAGTAAGGATGTAATAGTCATCACAGGCCCCATGTAAACATTGATAGGCTCCTGTCAGTTGCCAAGGTCTTCCATGGGTCTGAATTGTCATCTGCAGTGATGGGACCAGGAAAGCAGAGGACAGTTCCTCCACATGCTGGCATGGTGACAACCATGAGGGGTGGCTGCCAAACAGGTCCCACCTACAGATTCTAAGCCTTTTCTACTAAGTCCCTTCCCTTTCCACCTTCTTTGATTGTGCTCACGAATGTTTGCTAGGTCCTGGGGCTGACTAGTGGAGTTCCAAACTGGTTTAGAGGACCACTCTCTGAGGCACACTCCAAGTTCTGAAGTCAACACAAACTCATCTCTGTGGATTTTTTACATTTTTCAGCCCACACAGGATGATCTCTGTAAGATCCTGCACATTGAGGAGAGATTGGCCCAGGGCCTGGAGTTCCTGGTGGATGCTAGAGATGGATTAGGGTACCCATTTGTGCCTCCTACCGCTCAGGGTGATGGTGCTGAGCAGGCAGCATGCCAAAGAACACATGGACTCCAAATTTAAGGCTCTCTACAAGCCGGGGTCCTGTTGACTTTGTGTGGCTTTCAAGACCTTCCTGACGAAGCCTTGTGCACCACTTCCACCGCAGAGCATGGTCTCTTTTGCCCCATGGGCTGCAGCCTCCCTACTTGGCTTAGATAGTCCTTCGTATTGTTGTGTCCGCGTCATGGGTCTGAATCTTTGCACATTTCTCTTTCACTGAATTGCACCAGCCCCCATCACCACCATCTCTAACTCAATCCTCCTGATAAATTTTCACGCAAGGCCCAGTTTGTACATCATTTGTCCCAAGATGTTGCCCCTGATCTTCTTCCTTCTTTTTCAGTGGATGGCAACTCTGTACACGTTCCTTTTATTTCATCTTCATCCTGCTTGGTCGCAATTTGGGTGCGTGTGTGTATGGCTCTGCTCCTGGAGCACTAGGTCTATACCCCAGGCGGAGTCCAGGGTGGAAGGTGGTAGCTGCTCCATGGGTATCCCTGGAAGGAAGGAAATGAACTTCTGGGAGCAACCTATACGAGCTTCCTTGGCTGGCTCCTGGGGCTCTGGGCAACTTCCCAGGATATTCTCCCTGGAAAGCTCTGCCACTAAGAGATTGTGTGTCCGTGGATGCCACCCGTCCCAAGCTGGCCATCAGTTTCCCCTCGGCAAACAGGTTTGTCAAGTCTTTGTAAAGCTGATAGCTTATGATGTTTCTGGAAAGTCTGTAAGCTGCTTCTATAGAGCCCTAGAGCTGCCAGGCACAGGGCATTCAGTGCATCCTGCCTTGCTGGACTCCCTGCATCATCCCATTGGCTCTCCCAGTATCCACTCAGGACCGGGCCTATTTAGGTGCTGGAGGCACAGGGAGGAATCACACTTTGTGCCCAGCCTTGAATAATGGCATCTTAGTGAAGGACGGGCATATCTAGAGTGGCATGGTGACCTCGGAGTACCATGGGAGCCTGGTGGTGGCCAGCCCTGGGCCAACCAATGGCAGAAATCAGGACAGAGTTCCTTGGGGGTGTGGGTCCGAAAGAGTTCACAATGAGCATAAAGCCTGAGAGCACTAGATGTGCCTGCTGGCATAAACAGCTGCTCCAGGGTACTAGGCTATGTCAGTGCAAGTATCCGTGTGTGTGTATGAGAGATGGAGAGGGAGAAGAAGTAGAGAGGGGGAGGGAAAGAAGGAGAGGGAAGGAGCTGGGGAAGGGGGAGGGAGAGACATCACAGTGGGTAAGAGGCAAGAGGGCTGCACTGGCCCTAGATATATCCCCAAAACCCTGGGGAAGAGTTTTCCAATTAAAAGCTTGATAGTGAGGGCCATGCACCCTGGATTATGCAATAGTCAGAGAATTGTCACCTGGGAGAGCATTAGAGGAAGGAGGGGCACTGTCTGATCAGGGCTGCACCAATTCTGGAACTGAGCTGAGAGCAGATTTGCTAATGTATTGGGATTTAAGTGGTCAGAAGGAATACTCAAGCTGGGACAGCCTTTCCCAGTTCCCAGAAGAGGAGTGCACACATTAGGTCGAAGGTTGTGGCAATAGAATCCACACGCAGGACACAGGATCTCTCTCCCAGCCCCCTCCTGCCTAACCCATTCAGATGGCTTTTAGGGAAGACAGGGAAGAGACATACTGGCTTCACACCATGCTGACCCAGAGGATGTGGGCTGCGCAGTCTGCGTCTGTGAAAGAATGCAGCACCTGGGCACCTTGTCTTCTGTGACTAGTGCACCAACCCTGGGCCAGGGGGCAGGAGACCAGAGCCAGGTGAGCCCTGGCTGAGTCCTGAGTCCTGCAGCCAGGAGGAGAGTACATCTCATTCGCATTCCACTATAAGTCACTACTGACCCCCAAAGAGACATCTGAGGCCTACTGATGCAGTACCTAGGACACTGTCAGTTTCTGGGGGAATGATTAGGGCTTTGGAGTAAGAATTTGAGCTTCAGTTCCCTCATCTGTAGAATGCCTTTTAGGATTGTGACTGTGAGGGTTAAATAGACTTGAAGTGTTCATCCCAGAGCATAAAATGCAAGTTTCTGAAATGGCTTTGTCTTTTGTCATATATACTCCACATCCTTTTCTAGCTTATTTTATTTTATTTTGTTTTGTTTTTTAATTTTATTTTAAAGGGAGTAAAATGAAACACAACAAAACAGAACAGAACAGGACATAAGAAAGCATAAATTTCAAAGCTAGACAACCAGAGATCATCACTATCTGTCATATTGTCTCTTGTTTTCTTCCAAATGCTTGTCCATATCTTTGCATATGGGGAGCTCATACTAAATAACATAGCCAATCTTTTCACAGGATGTGTAGTTCACTGGCTCCCACTTGCTGGGGGGGGCCACGGGACAGGGGACAGGACGACATGAGATGTCTGATTCTCAGCCCGAGTGCCGGCAGGATCACAGGTGCCCCCCAGAGAGGGGAGGAGTTCCTTGTTCTCCCAGCACCCCACGGTGCAGGTCCCGACATGCCAGGGTCTCTCTCCTTCCGGCCACCGAAAATCTGCCACACTCACAGCCGCCCCCCAGAGAGGGGAGGGGCTCCTTGTTCTCCCAGCACCCCGAGTCAACTGCATGGTGCAGGTCCCGAGGCGCCAGGGTCTCTCCCCTGCAGGCCCCCTAAAGTCTGCCATACTCACCTGCTATTTCTTTCTGATGAACTGACCATTCCATTTCCAAAGTTCTGAAATGGCCAACAGACCACAGAAAGAATTCTCTTTAGGCTCCTGTTTGAAACCAGCAGCTACAGCAATCTGCTGGCCTTGCTTCAGGGCCAGTAGTTTATTTTATTTAGCAGGAACACTCAAGATTTACCTTCCTAACAAGTATGTGTGTGTGTATGTGTGTGTGTGGTACTGGGAACTGAATCCAAGGCTTTTCTCATTTTTTATTTTGAAACAGAATCTCACTGAATTGCTGAGTTGCCAAGCCTGGGCTGGAACTTCTAACCTTCCTGCCTCAGCCTCCCAGAGTGCTGGGATCATAGATGTGTACCACCACACCTAGCAAAAAAATTTTAACACATTTTTTATGAACAACAGGTGAAACATTGTACAGCAGACCTCTGGTTTGTTCATCTTACCTCACTGAAGCTTTCTGCTGATTGATTAGTAACTCTACACAGTGTTTTAAAGATCTGGGTGCTCTCTGGTGGGGACAAGTGACCAGAGTGACAGTCAGAGGCACTGAGAAGTTTCTGGAGAGAAATGTGCCTTGTACTCCCCACTGTCCCTTCCCCAAGAGGCTCCCAAGGCAGCCACCAGTCAACTCAAGGGAAGACAGGTTGAACATGGCCTTGGGTTGATGGGCTGAGCCTGCGTTCTGGACCAGATTAAGAACTGGCAAGTTTACAGGTAAAGCCTCATCCTCCAGTCTATCTCACTGTGGTGACACTTGTGACCCCCTGCTGGAATTAGAGTTTGAGAGAGGAAGAGAATTGGAATTTGAGGCCAAGACTGGGGGACCCTGTGTCACCTCATACATGCTAGGTAGACACTAATCTAGTGATCCGAGCAACTCAACTGAGAGGAGTGGCCGTCTCAGGCCTGGTCCCCAACTGCAGAATGGTTGTGTTGTACCTCTGGCTGCCTGAGCTTGTAGGAGCATCCCAGGGACCAGTGTGTGCTTTGAGTAGGAACTGGAGGGAGTGCAGCATTCCTGGCCTATCTCGGCTTCAAAGCAATACCCAGTCTTGGTTGCTATAAGTAGGAGGCAGGAGTGTAGCCCATAGGACATAGCCTAGGCTTCCGGCCTTGGCAAAGTGATCTGGGCTAAAAGCTCTGGTTAGGGATCAGGAGCTACCTCAAGTCAGACCACAAGAAAGCTGCCTTACTCCTGAGGGCACTTCAAGACCAGGTAGGTGAGCAGAGATAGACCCAGGGCATACATGGGGTGTGTGGCTTATAGTGAGAGAAGTCATTTCAGCCCTGAATGGAACTCAGCTTCCCCCCATCCTCTTAGTCCTGGGCAGGGTGAACTCAGCATTGTGTAGAGCTGAAACTGCAAGTATTGAGCCAAGAGCCTAGAGCTGTGTAGAACTTGGAGGAAGCAGTGACATCACTGGTCTGCACAAGGGCGGATGAACCACAGCTAGAAAATACTACCTTGTAGCTGTCAGCTCCTCTCCATTCCAAGGCAGACCTTCCAGCCCTAAACACATACAGCTGGTCCCCAGACCACTTGGGGGATGCAGTTTGCATTCCAAGTACAGGCAAAAGCCCCATGCACCCAGAGTGGAACATGGATTCTGTCCTTTTTGTGCTCAGAGACAGCTACAGAACCGCAGAGTGAACACTGGACTTGAGACGAGTGAGTGTGAATCCAGGCTCTTTCTCAGCCTGTTCTGTGACCTTTGGTCTCTGAGAGCTTCAACTCCCTCACCCACAAAACCAACTCCCAAAAAGGCCTGTGTCTTGCAAACTTGAGGACCCACCAGAACTGGATGCTAAAGAAGTTGGGGAGGGTCTCTTGGGAAGGGGGGAAACATGGGGACAAGAACAACTCCAACCCAAGATCTGCCTTTGCTGCAGAGTTGCTCACATCCCAAATGCCAAGGCAAGATGTGAGCTCCTCTTAGCTTGAACCCTTGAGAGCAGCCCTGACAGAGCAGCTTCCCCTGAGCCATGGTGCCTTACTATAGTATCCAACCCAGGCTGGGAAGCACCACCCATCTGCTTTGGCTGATTCTCTGGCTGGCTTGCCTGGCGCTGGTACCATGACTCCTTCACTCCTTGGAAATCTAGCAGTCCAGGGAAGGGACTTTGGGATAGGTTGGCTTGGAATGCATGTACTCCTGGCTCTGACACCTCTGACCACTGCTTTTTTGAGATCATGTTGGATCTCTTGGCCAGAGAGCTATCATACTCTGAGCAGACACAAAGCTGTGCTTGTGGGGCCTTTCCAGCCCTGGGAATCAGGCCTTGAGGGAAAAGACAGTCATCACAGTCACCATCACGAAGAGGCAGGATGTGCTCAGTGTCATGGCCATGGGGTTTCCCTGGAGATTACTGGGATGGCTAAGGGAGACAGTGTCCCTGCTCAAGCCTAATACTGCGGGCTGCTAGCTAGTTGCTAAGGCGGCAGGGAAGAGCTGGGGCCGTAGGCTCTGCAGGTCTTGTGGCCAGCTGCCTAATGTGCTGTTGCCATCAGGCTCCTGAGGAAGGGGCCAGCCAGCTCAGCCTCTCTCTGGAGCAGAGCATCCAGGTCCCAGAGGCCCAGGAGTGCAGCTGACGCAGATGCCTACCAGGAACTGGCTGTAGGGATCGCTGAGAGTAAACAGCAGAGGAGAATCGCTTTGTAAGCCATGCTGAGTGGAAATCTCCCCCGCAGCCACATCGAAAAACAGAATCAAAATATTTATTCAGAACAGCAGATTTCAGAATAGCTGTTTGGAAGGTGACACAAAATGTCCAACCTCTCAGACAGCCTGGCACAAAGGGCATGCCCTAATGACCCTACCCCAGGAAAGTCAGCAACCCATTAGATGGGGACTGAGGGTCAAGGTTAGCCTTTTGGAGTCCTAGCCCAGCCTTTCCACACTGACCAAAGAAGACTGGAAGCAGCTTAGGATATCCAGAAACTATTAACAGGCTTCCTGCTTAGGTGGCCCATCATCACTCATTGGAACAGTCACCTTTGTGGGCCCTCAGGACAGCTCAGCATGGCAGGAAGCTGACCTACTGGCTAACCTTATATCACTGGAGGCTTAGCAATCTCTGCCTCCAGTTATGTTGTTGGTTGTTAACTGGATTGTGAATTTTAGCTGGGATATCTCATATATTCCCCATTTCTTTTACCCATAGCCAGCACTTATTCTTAGAAATAAGACATATAGAAGTATCTAGAAAGAATTCTGGAATTTAACAGGCTCAACCAATACTTATTAAAACTCTTCAAGCCAAAAACCACACTAGGTTCTCTCATTAGCTTTGTCTTATCATCATTCCACATTTCAACCTTTGAGGCAGGCAGTGCTGCCCCATTTTTTACAGAAGGGAAAATAAGCCCAGAGAAGCTAAGAAACTAGTTCGACAGCACACCGCTAGTGTATGCAAAAGTGAAGATTAAGTGGTCAGGTTTTTAATGACCTGTCCTAGTCCTTGCTTTTATATCATCACATTTGTCTAATGCCACATAGACTTGTCATGAGATTTGGAATAGTGCATGTGAGATGTGTTAGTCATGTATTACTCTCAATTCATGTTCATTGTTACTGCCAGCCTCCCACAGACATCTTGGAAAGAGTGGACAGAGATTGAATTTTGTCTCACTGTCTCATTTCCTTGAATGGGAAGGTGGACCTCAGGTATGACTAGAGCCAGGAACTGATATGAGAGAAACTCTGCTTTTCCTCTCAGCTGTTAGTGTGAAGAATCCCAGAGAGGTGCTGTGATTGGTCCAGGTTAGGTCACATGACTACTCTTGGACAATGAACCATAGAGTTTGACAAACAGGTAATTTGCTCCTTGCTGTGGCCAGGACAGTGAGTTGTAGGTCCTGTGCAGGGAAAGCCCTGCCAGTCCCATGAGAAGAGCAGGGGGACAGTGTCGTGAGGACTTCTTGCCAGAAGACACAAAAGGGAAGACACTGGGAGGGGAAAAAGCGACAGCTCCCTTTACCCTGGGATTGGATGAAAGAGCTGAGTTAATAACATGATATAAAAATGTAAGTTACCAAGTATTGGCTCATCCTTATAATCTTACAGATAAGAAAACCGAGCCTCAGAAGCATGACGTGATCGTGTGGTACTCTTACGATATCTGAGAGCCCTGGGGCAGAGTGTGGATCCCCACTGTTCCCACTTCCCTGTTTGTCTCAACCTCATCTAGGTTCACCCTGGGCACTTAGGACCACATAGAACAGTCTTGGCAGAGCTGGGGGATAGGCAGGGGTGCTGCCTAGATGCTGCCCTCAGCAGCCATGCAGTGGTGTGACTAGGTCTCTGACCCCAGAACTTGGCATTTGGAAAAAGTTCATGTGTGCCAGCAGGCACTGGGGGAGCTTGCGGGGGTTAGTGGTGAACACAGCACACATATAACCATAATCATGGAGCTTGAACTCCAGTGTGGGGAACTAGTCCTAGACAGGAAATTACACCAAGAAAAGAAGCTACGAATGTTGATACTTGCTGGTCTCTAATGAGGAAGGACATGGTGCTGAGGAGAGTATCACAAGAGGCCTGGTTTAATCAGAGGTCAAGGAGGGCCGCTCTGAGGAGCAACACAGACGGGGAAATGGAAAGGTTGGAGAAGATCCATTGGGAACAGAAGGGATGCACAGGCAGAGTGTTCCAGACAAAGGACACTGTATGTAAAAGCCCTGAGGCAAAGGACTAAAAGAAGTCCCTGTGCCTTGGGTGGAATGAGGGGGATGTGAGTTAGAGGAGGTTACTGATGCAGGCATTGGTGACCATATGCAAAAATTTGGTCTTGGTCTCAGTGGCAGGAGGAACCTATTGAGAGGATTTAAGCAAGATGGACTAGGGGCTCATAGGGAATGGATTAATCCTGGAAGAGAATACATTTGGACAAAGATACTCAGGGAGGATGGTTCTGTACATGAGAAGCTAGCAGAAGGACTTACAGAGCTCCCAGCATTGTGAGAATCCCATGAGCTTGTCTCAGTAAGTGTGGGCTAAAGACATTTATTTCCTTGCCTGCGCCTCTCAGCTTTCCACCAGCCACATGGTGCATGAGACCCTCAGAGAACCTCATGATAGGCAGGGTCTCCTGCATGTTTGACTGTGAGACAGATGTGAGCCAAAGGGCCAATTCTTGTTGATCCCTAGAAGCCTGTGACCAACTTGCCTGGGCTGAACCTAGCCATTAGGATATCTTTCAGCAGGCCTTTCTGAGGTGCAGATCTTCTGCAAACTCCATGGAGAGGGCTCAGTCTAGGACAGAGAGGGTGTCCCAAAGCTGGAGACTGGCCTGCTGCCACTAGCCCTGCACCCTGGTGCCTGCCCTGAGAATGCCATATCCTTGAAATATCTCAGGTTCAGCTCAGCATGCTGAGTGATCCAGGCAGGCTGGCAGCATGGGTCGCCCAACCAGGCTGAGGTGTCACCGGAACAGGGCTTGCCTTGCATCTATGCTAATGGCAGACATGAAGACACAGGCAAGAAAGGGGAGGAAGTAATGGCGCCTCTGTGCTTCCTTCCACTTTCTCCACTGATTTGTTTCATGATCATTGTTTTCATGATCATCAGGTCCTGGCCTGGTGTCTGGGAGCCTGGCTGGGCAGGAGACAGACTCAGTGCCAGCCCACCTGGTGCCAAGCTGGACCTGTCTCTGTGGGGCATTTCATTCTCCTGACAAGCTTGCTTCTGCCTATGTCTCTGCCACCTCTGGGGAGGATTGGCCCCAGACAAGTGGGTTTGGGGACAGGCACCAGGTGGGATATGCAGTCTCTGTGGCCATTGCCTCTACTGCAGAAAAAAGACAACCCCACCTTGGGCATTGGCCAGGTGAGTTTCAGGACCCCCATTCCCGGCACAGGGACCAATGCCTAGCACACTGTAGCTTTGTGTCTCATTTTCTCTCTTCTCTACCAGGACTTGATAAGATATTTCTGCCATTTTGTCTTTTCCGCATGAAGTGTGATGTCCTCTCTCTGCTTTTAGGGCCACATACACTTACGCTCACAACCAACTCTCACTTATTCATGTGTGGGGAGTGCACAAAAGCATCCGTCCACATAAACCTTCAACTACAAGGAGCTAACACCATTTTTTTTTAGGTAGGGTCTCGTCATATATTTATTTAGTCATTTTTGGTTTTTTGAGACAAGGTCTCACTTTGTAAGGCAAGCTGGATTTGAATTTGCTATGTAGCCCAGGCTGCTCTTAAATTCAGGGCAGTCCTCCTGCCTCAGACTCCTGAGGGCTAGCATTACAGGCATGTGCCACCATGCCCACCTGTCATGGTGGCTATCCCACCTGTGATAGTTATGGTTTACAAGGGAAATGATTTAATACAGGACATATAATTTATAGGATTATTTTATAGTAGCCACCCAAAGAATCAAATACAAGAGTGTAGGAAATCTGTCCACACACATTAAAGACCCAAAGAATCCAGCTGAGGACCTGAGTCCACGGCAGTGTCCTACATGAGTCCAGCTAAACAGCTAGAGGCCATGACAGTACCCTCCACGAGTCCCGCTGGAGACCTAGATCCCCTCAACAATGTCCCTTACAAGTCTATTTCACGAATCTGTGCTGGGAAAGTCCAAAGGTCAGTGCTGGAAGCTAGAAAGTCTGTGCTAGTGGGAAGAAGGATTTGTGCCAGCAGATTCAGGGATCTGCACTGAAGCCAGGAAGCGATGCTCGAAGTAGACCAGAGCTTCCCCAAAGAGAATCACAGCCATCCTCAGTGACAGCAAGGTCCCAAGCTCCTCCAAGGATGAGAACATCCCAGTTCATACCAGGAAATCTAGCACGACAAGCTTCTCCAGCTGAATCAACAGCCTGCCGTCTCCCTCTCCAGTTCACCTTTTTATGTTGTTGACAACAGTCCTCAGGTGGGCTCTCCACACCCAGCACCATGCTGATTCAGTTCAGCTGGGTATTACAGGTTGCCCACCACTTGTCAATCCATCACACTATCATTTTTAAAAACTGCCTAAAGTGAAAAGAAACTAGATGCAGGCTCATGGTTTCAGTTTACACTGAGCTATAAGGTGTGGTGGGGGAGGGGGACAAGAGCTGGGTGTGTGACCAGGAAGCTTACACTGTGGTCTGTTTCACTGTCTGCTAGCTGAGCAGAGCCCAGGCTCTCCCCGGCTTCAACTGCCCTTCCTGTGAAATGGGGGGTGACACTGGGGGAAGCTCTAAGGATGGGGAAGTGCTAGCCATGCAAGTGTCTGCTCCCCAAGCTGCTCAGCGTCCTCCTTATGAAGTACCTACAGCCCCCACCCCTGGGAAATTACATTCTCCCACTCTCCCTGCACCTGAGACCACCCATCTGGCCCCTGGGCGATCCCAGCTGTTCCTGGCCCAGCTGTTCAGCTCCAACTGTCCTGTGGTTAGGGCATCCAGTCTACCATTCTGAGAAGTCTTTTTCTCAGGCTGGGCCCTGAGGGAGGGATTTAAGCTCCTGAGTGGAAGAGAAGACAAGGGAAGAAGGAAAGGGCCAGCCTGGGAGAAGCTGGATGGCTGCTGGTTCGTATTTTTCAAATAACTCCATGTCCACAAAGCTATAAATGTGGTCTTGCCTTACATACTGTGTGTGTGTGTGTGTGTGTGTGTGTGTGTGTTCCCAGTACATTTCCTTCTAATTTTTAAAACCATACGTAACTTCAGGGACATTTAATCCATATGGTTCTGATTCCTTGACACTTAAATCATCCAAATGTTGTTTTGTAGAATCTATTTGCAAATCTCTTTACATAAGCTTTTAACTCATTCTTTCTCAAAGGTATCAAGGCAGGAGCCCTGGGCAAGGCCTCCTCTTCTTCCTCACTCCAGCCTCCCTGCCTACACTGGCCAGATGTCCTGCCACCTCTGCCCTGGACACAAGCTTTTCAGACTCTGGAAGAGCCAGGTGTGAGAGTGAGGGTAGATAGAGACCTCATCTCTACCACTTCCTGGCTGTGTGGCCAACCCTGAGTTAAGCTCATCAACCCTTTTTTTCAGCAATCAAAGGATAAATAACAAGCACTTTAAAGTGTTGTTAGGAGAATTAAATAATGTGATACATAGTAAGCCCTTGGCTATAGAGCAGCGTTTCCCGTAGACTTAGAGCCTGCCCCATGTGTTAGGGGGCAGTGCTGAGGTAGTCAGAGGCCTATTGGCCTGTGGGGTCATTTTTGAAGAAGATAACAGCACCCATGTGGAGGAGCCAATTGCAGAGGGGCAAAAGGGAATGCTACCCATGGGACCTGTGGGTTGAGGTGAGGACTGAGCAGTGGTCCTGGTGGCTAGGAGGCAGGAGGTGATTCCAGGAGGTACACAGGGAGTGGGCACACCCAGCATGCTTTGTACTTGGGGTCTGTTCTGTGTGTGCTGAGGGTGGGAGGGCACGTGGAGGAAGGCCCTAAAGGATGACAGACCAAGGGGAAAAGACAAAAGGAAGATGGCTGCCGCAGATGAGAGGGGTGTGGGTTTCCCACCCCCTATGTACCTTCCCCAGAGTCCCTCACCTGCAGACACAAGCCCCACTCTTAGGCTTGGAATGTGGCCCAACCCAACAACACTCAACTGCCTGCCACCTTACCCATCCCCTCCACTCCCCTCCCCCTTCCCCTGAGTCATTCCCATTCATTATCTTGTAAGCTTCTCCATGTGTTTGCCCTGCTTTAGTGGTATTTTCTGGTTTTTCTGCTCATACGCACCTACTCTAGTCCTCAAAACTCAATTTCCAGGTGACCTTTGAGAACCTTCCTAGGAAGTTTGGCTGCTAATCAACCCTTCCTCCTGCTTTCCCAGTCTCTGACCTGCTAGGCTATGGTGGTCTGGAGTGCATGGCTGGGAGTGTGGGGATGGATAGAAGCCACCCCTGTTCAGGAGGTCCCCTTCTCCACTTAAGGCAGATCCCCATGTGGCCAACCGGCTTTCTGAGACAGCCAGATGGAAATGGAAATCGAAGGTGGCACCCGCAGGACCATGGTCGTTGGCTGTAAGATGGGAGCCAGTTAGAAGGACATGGGATGTCCAAGTGCAACACAGCTCCTGGGAATCTTACCTACAGAAGGGCCTGTTGGCCAGCTCCGAACTAGACACCCCCAATGTCTGTATCTATCCAGGATTCATTTCTCTGGCAATTCCAGGAGGAGCAAATCCCAGACAGAGTAGCCTCTCTGGGATAGGAGAACAGATGCTCAGGCTAAAATTAGGCTGCTGACTGCAACTTCATGGAGGCTTCACAAGCGGATCTGCTCCTTACAGCTGTCGAGTGTGGCAGAGAAGAGGAGCCCTGCTCCCTGTTGAGGCTGAACAGCAATCAGAACCAACCAACAGCAGGGATGACACTGTTGTCTCCTTGGGGCATCCTCCTGGCCTTGACCTGTGAATGCCTCACAAATCCCCTAGGAAAGTGCCTATGAGGTCAGTGTGGGAAGGGACCAGCTCACTCTTAGGAGCTGCTTTTGTCTGACTTTGGTATTGAAAGCTCCCCCTTGGAAATTAAATACCTTGCTGATGTCATCCCACCAAGGAGGGTCTGAGCAGACTTGGAGCAAAACCCCAAATTCAGGCGCAACATACAGGCCCATAGGAGTGATATAGGTGGGAACTTGGGAATGTAGGCTGTAGTCGAAGGAGTGGCAGTCAGGGAAAACTCCTTTCTACTTCATCTATTTGCTCCCTCTCCATATAGGCTCCCTCTGAGTTTCATACCGTCTGCCCAAGCTGTGCCCTATGCTCAGGAGCAAGTGGAATCCACAAGAACCCTTCTTTGAGAGCCCTTTTATTAGTTCAAAAGCCATTGTTCTCAATGGCCCAGTCCCCCATGTAGTATGCCTGACATCTCGGAGCCTTTCCACCAGTAGATCCCTTTGCTCTTGAAAGCCTTCCTCACATCTGCATGACTATAAGTCATGGCTCAAATGCCACCTGCTCCTGAGGCTTATTCTAGCTGCCCTATTTAAGTATATGACACAATCCACCCCTATGTTCTTGACCCTCTTCCTGAACTGGTTCTATCTCGTCTCCATAGAACACAGCTCTGCTCTATATAATTCACTTATCTATTTTGTTTCTTGTTTCTTTCCTCTAGAATATAGCCTCCATGGAGGCAGGAGTTTTGGTCTGCTTTGTTCACTGATATGCTCCAACTCCCTAGGACAGAGCTTGACCTATAGCAGCTGAGGATGTTCTACCAAATGCATAAATGTTGGGAATGGCAACCTCTCCCACCCTTTTAAAATCCTGGTCATGCACCCCACTCCAGGACTACAGGCTCTAGGCACAAGTTCCCATTCCCAGGACCACTTCCAGATCCTTTCTGGACCTCTGTTCATGTGGTAAATGGGGCTAGTGGACCCTGTCCTGCGTCTCACAGAACTTTGAGGGTGACATGAAGGTATGGGTGTGACTGTGCCAAGATCTATCAGGAGCTGGCTCATGGGTATGTGATGCTGGGTTAGCCCACTGATGGGTTTATAGTTGGGCATGGTGTTGGGAAGTGAAGCTGGAAGACCTGAAGAAGACAGTCTCAAGAGGGCTTGTTTTCAGGCTAGTGGGTCGTGGCTGGTTGTGGAAAGAGTCCAGAGTTCCTTGGGCTGAATGGAGGCTTCACCTTATGCTCAAGTTGTGTAGTAATGCTTCCGGGTCCCACCTTACTGTGAGAAGCACCTTTGGGTGCCATATCTATTAAGCACCAGTAGACACCAAGCAAGTATAGACCCTTAGAGTTCTTCCAACCTAGCAGGAGCAGTGGAGCCAAATATTTGACTATAACATGGCCAGTGTCTTGCTGGTGTATGCCAATCAAGTTACAAGGATATTGAAGAGAGGGCTTTAAATTCTGCTGGGGATGAGAATCGGGCAAAAATAAGAAAAATGGGACATTTGAAAGAGATCTGATGGAGTGAGTTTGCTAAACGCTCAGGAGGGTTAATAGAGGAGCTGACTAGAAGGTTCGGTGGAGGAATAGGAACAGAAGTGCTCCAAGGGAAAGGAACAGTATAAACAACGTCTTAGAGTGTGCAAAGTTGCATTGTGTTTAGGGACAAATGAGATGTACTGCTCAGGCCAGGCGCTTCCCTGGGTATGACTCCAGGTAGAAAGGCTCCCAGGCTGAGGGATGGAGGAGTGGAGTTTTCCTCCTGCCTTGGTGAGGGTGCAGCCTGAGCAGTAGCAGAGCTAGACTTCTACATCCTTTTGCTGTTATTGGATACAGCATCCTGAAAGTAGTATTGCAACCGGCCCCCCTCTTCCTATACTCTGCTCTCCCTCCTGTGTCTTCTGCATCCTTCTCTGCTTCCATTCACTCTTGTCATAGTTATTTTCCGTAGTGTGCAAGGCCTCTGTGGAACTGAACTGTTAACTGTCTGAGCACAGGATTTGTCTGACCTTCAGATTTCTTTCTGCCTACCCCTTGCTCATAGGCCACACTGACCCATTAACCTGGGCAGGCCACATGCACAGTATCAATTGCTGTTGGATGAAGGCCATACAAGGGAATAAGATATAAAACTATCCTCAAATTTCTCCCTTTTCAGACCTCTTTCTTCTCGTGCCTATTACTATTTTCCTTGAGCAAATGTTGAAAAGTCTTACGCATCAGTGTCCCCTAAAATGCTTGAGGTGTGGTGGTAGAGGATATAAATCAGCTTTCTATCACTGTGACCTGAGAACAACTTAAAGGAGGAAATCTTCGTTTTATGGTTTCAGGGATTTTAGTCCACGGACAACTGGCTCCATTGCTATTAGCCTGTGGCAAGCAGAAATGCTACGACAGAAGGGCAGGACAGAGGAAATCTGCTTATCTTGAAGCATCCAGGAGGCAGAGCGAGGAAGAGACAGAGACAGAAAGAAGGGGCTGGGGACAAGAGAGGTCTTTCGAAGTCATGTTTCCAATAATCTATTTCTCTACCTGGACCTCACCTCCTACCAGCCATTCTTCTGTGAATTCTTCAGTGGATTGCTCTGTTAGGGTTACTGCCTTCCTGACACAGTCATTTCCCTAGGCCCCACCTCTGAACATAGCTGCTCTGGTCATCTAGTTATGAATACAGGAACTGCCCTTGTTGTGCACCTCTGTTCTTATACCTTAATGCGTTTTATTCTTTCATTTCATTAGCTCTCATTTAATCCTCATAATCCTTCCCTGAGGCTTGCTATCATCCCCATTTTATAGCTGTGAAAACTGAGGCACTGAAGCACTAAGCAATAGTGTCAGAGCAGGGTCAGCACCCATGCTTGTCTGATCCCAATCTCAGATACTGATGCTCTGCCGCCAGTGAGCACAAAGCCACGTGCAGAGTAAATGTTTGTTACTGATGATCTTGCAAGTTCCTGAACTTGAGGTAAAACCTAGTCTCACAGCTGCCAGGAGAGTGTGGCCTGACAAATCTTCTCATTTCCTGGAACCAAAAGCCTTGGCATCCCCACCTGCAGCCCACAGGCCTGTGAGATTCATGAGAAACCAGAATGAGGCCGTCTCAGGGCTCAGGCTGAAACAGACACTCAGCCCAAAGTATAGGAAAACACTAGGGAGAAGGCCATTGCAACTTGATGGCAGCAGCCTAAACTGGGCAGCAGGGATGCATCAGGATTTGGGCTTCTGGTTTGACAAGATGGGTGCCCCCAGTAAAGAAGAAAATCAGAGGAGAGAATGACTCTATGGGGACAAATGAATAATGCTACCATTTATCGAATCTGTGCTAGGCACTGAGTGCTTTACTAAGGCTCTGCTGTGGTGTCTTGTTAAAACATCATAACAGCCTTTAGGATGAGGAAGTCAAGACCACCAAAATCAAGTTCTATGCCCAAGGCCATACAGTAAGTACAAAGCTGGGGTCTGAACCCAGGTCTATATGGCTAAGGGCCTCTGCTGTCATCAGATTGATGACTGAGTCAGGAAGCTAGAAACACAGTCCTAGGAGCTCAGGGAGGTTGGATGTCTGCTCTGAGAGAGGTGATAATGCTGAATACGTGCACACATGCACACACACACACACACACACACACACACACACCAAATGATAAAACAACACAGAGCTTTTGAGTCCAAAAATGATAACCATGGAGGATGAGGGGTGAAGGAGGTGGTTGGCAGGGCTAACACCTACATTTAAATAATCTGGAGGGCCTATTGCTAGTCCCCACCTTGAAAATGCTCCCAAGAACATGGTGGCAATCCCTGGCTCCTTAGGAATGACAATGTGTTCCAAAAGTATGTCTGTAATTTGATTGTTAGCAGCTGCAAACAAAATTTCACATGGAGACAGCCTTCTAGACAGCAAATCAGGTACCAACTCTGCCCTTTGCTCCAGTGTCTTAGCCTGTGAAGTCTCTACAGCTTGATACTGGCTCTACAGCAAAACCAAATTCTCTCTCTCTCTCTCTCTCTCTCTCTCTCTCTCTCTCTGTGTGTGTGTGTGTGTGTGTGTGTGTGTGTGTAACATTTCCATGGAAACAAGCATTCAGTATTCTTGTCTGAGACACCTGGACCATGATCTTGAATGGTAGCCCTCAAAGTAGAAGCAATCTTACTATCCCACCCCTCATACTATCCCCACCCTTAAGCTTAGCAAAGAGCAGAGTAGTATTTAGGAAGTTACTGCAGCACATCTAGTTACCTGTCAGTCTCCATCTGTGGATAGAGCTCCTAGGACGCAGACTTGTGTATTTCATGTTCCAAGCACAAGGAAGGTGTCTGAGTCATGTCTGAGGAATGAAAGAATGTAGGAAGGCCCCCAGGGTCAAATGCTGGGATTTTCTCAAGACCTAGCCCAGTTACGTGCAAGGGCTGGGACTGACAGGAAAGAAATAGCATCCGGAACTATCTACCTTTTAAGTTGTGTTCCATCCAGCTATTCAGTGGGAATGGTGCCCTAGGTTGCCAGCTCAGCCTGTGTTCCTGAGCTCTCAGGCCAATGAGAAGTAGCCCCAGAACTGGGGTGGGATCAGGTGGCTTTGGTTGTGTGAGGAGTTAGTGAGCTCTTCTCGCTGAAGGACAGTCACACAGAGACTCCTGTGTGGCTCTAAGGGAATCAAGTACAGTTGTGTCTGGTACAGTGAAGGTGCTTGATGACTTCCTTCCCTGATACCTGGCTGTGGTCAATTCAGGATTCTGTGTGTTTGGAGGCTGGCATGGGGATATCCTGGGATGCCTAGAGGCTGCAGAGGAGTTTTCCAAGGGAAAGGAGGAAGGAGACAAATCATGGAAAAACAAGCCATGGAAAGGTAGGACAAAGGGGCAGTCCAACGAAAGAAACTTCCAGGGAAGCCTTTTCAGAGCAGGCATGTGGCCCACACTCCTGAGTATCCAGGTCAGTGAGAAATCTTCACTGAGAAACTTTCCACTCCAGCCTCTCACGAGGATCCCTGGAACCTCAGCCACAGTTCTGAGTCAATTAAGTCTGCTTCTCCTGTCCTTGGATTTGCTCCCCCCAGAACATCCGTCCACTTATCAAGCATCTGTGAAATCAGTCCTGATTGGTGAGAAGAATCAAGATGGAAAGTTCCCCACAGTTTTCCCTGGAGAGTGGGCTGGACCCTCACACTGATCACACTTTGGGTGATGGGCGTGCAGTAGAGGAAGGAACCATCTACTTGCTTGTGGTGACACAGGAGCGTTCAATTGGGCAGGGCTACTGCTTAAAGGGTGGAGGACACTCAGCCCTGAGCAGGAGGAAGGCTGTCATCTGAGCCTTTGTGTGAGCAACAAAAATTCATCCCTTTGGGGAATATGACTTATAGTAAGGGACCCACCTCTTCTTCTACCAGGACAGTTGTCGGGGAGGGAACAGGGCAGGAGTGGAGTGGAGGCAGGGATCTATGGGGGACAGTTGCCTACTGAAGGAAGACTTGCCTCAAGGGAAGGTTTGATTCCAGCTGTGGTACTAAAAGCTGATGGAAGTTGGAGGAAATGGGTGGGGGTCCACAGAGCAGCTGGAGGCTTGGTAACCTTTGAGGGGTACATAGTTATGTGAGTGTGTAGACTCACGTCTAGCTGTTGTCACAACTGCCTTACTCCCTGCAAACCTTGGAGCCGTGGTTTCTTCCTCTGGTATCTAGGAGTGTGATGCCCCTAAGATGGGAATTCTATCATTGGAGCTGGTGGTCTGTTTACTCTGATCTGACTTTGAAGAGAAGAGAATGGCTCCTCTGGAGGCTGTTACAGAAAAGTACAGAAATAACCAGGATCACTAACCCTGTCCCTTGTACCCAGGTGAGTTTGAGGCCATCACCTTGGAAGCCAAGGAGCTCCATGGATCCTTCCTGGAAGTGACAGTCAGAGTTCTGGACAGTAGTACCCTGTGAGTCCTTGGACTGTCTAGACCGAGAGAGAGTGGGGAGGGAGGGAAGGAGGAGGAAGGGAAGGAGAGAGAGAGAGAGAGAGAGAGAGACAGTGTCTTTGCATTCTGCAACCTGTTCCACCTAATCGCCTGTATCTTCCTCCTGAGCTGTTCTGGGAGCCAAGCCCTGAGTGAGCCCCGGGTCTGCTGAGGCAAAAGGTTGACCATGGCAAACGACCAATGTGTCTGAACCTCTCAAGTAGGCATCTGTAAGCCTGTAGATCATGGTGTGGGCTGGAGACCTTGGTTTCTGCTGGCTGGTGGGGCCTGGCTCAAGAATGCTTCATGCTGGGGCTAGAAGATGGACAGGAGTGACTCAGGTCCAAGCACTGAGATCCAGCAGCTTCCGGTGAAGTCGGGGTGTTGGGAAGCCCCGGGATGCCCCCCACACCCACCCGGGCAGGAGCCCAGGGAGGGCCCGGCCAGCTCAGCTCCGCCTGTATTCATTACAGCGGATTCCCGTCTGGGGAGGTGCGGGTTTCCCGAAGCGGGGCTGGCACCTGGGAGCAAGGCTGCAGGCACCAAGCCCTTTGGATACGAAGATGGACGCGGGCCGGCCGGGGCTGCCAAGGCGTGGCGCTGAGTGGCAGAACCGCGCGGTGGCCACCCGGGCTTCCCCAGCTACCCCCTATGCCCCCTCCCCCAGCTCCAGAGGAAATGACCGCGCGGGCGCCGGGGAGGGCGCGGGGGGCGGGGCGGCGCCCAGAGTGGCACTGGCTGTCACTGTGGAGGCCGCGGCGCAGACCCTCCCCGCGGCCGCTGAGCCGGGGATTCCCCAGTCGAGGAGCCCCAGCCCGGCTGCCGCTCGCCACGCCCGCCCCCCCGTGACCCGGCGGCCCAGGCCTCCCTGGCTGCCCGCCGCGGGCCGGGCACGCCCATGCCCAGCGGGCCGGGAGGCGCTGGGACGGACAGCGGGGTCCCCGGGCTTGGCGACAGGAAACTCTGGGGAGTGAATGGAAAGAAGTGGGTGGTCCGGCCCCTGCGACTTCCCCTGACATCACTGCCCAAATAAGGAGCTTCCAAGCGGCCGTGGGGCGCTCAGAGCCGCGCCCGCCGGCGGCGCCCGCCCCGCGCCCACCCCGAGCCGCGTGGGCCGCCAGCGAGCGCCCGGGGCACCGCCGGGCGGAGCCGAGCCGGGCGGAGCCGAGCGCGCGGGCGCTGCCGAGCAGCGAGGAGGCCGGGCGCGCAGCCTAGCGCAGCCCAGCGCAGCCCAGCCCGGCGCGGCGCAGCCCAGCCCGGAGCCGCGAGCCTCGCAGTCGCTGTCGCAGGTAAGCAGGGATCGCCCCGCACCGCGCGCCCGCCGCGGCCTGGCAGCCCTGGCGCTGGGCAGCGCCGTGTAGCCGGCGAGTGGCCAAGAGATTGGCGGGAGGCGGACTGGTGGGAAAGGGTGGGCATGTTGGGTCCAACTCCCCAGACTGTTGGTGAGGGCGGGCGAGGCTCCTCATCAGCTTGGGATTGCCGGGTGCACGCACAGGTTCTGCGCTAGCGTTTCGCGGACACTACTTCTGTCACCATCCTAGGGTGACACAAACGTTCCCGCGTTCACACACTTCTCTGGAGCACACTGGCTCCGGGCACAGACAGCCTTTCGCCGTTGACATGCCCAGCCTTAGTGTCCTGCAAAGCCCCTGGCCCTCCTAGAGCGCTCATCCCTGGGGGACAGGGCACACCCACACCCGCTGGGAACTGCTGAATGGGTTTGGCAGCCCTGGCCGCCTTCCCCCAGGAGGCCTTGTCAGTTTCATACTGTCAGCTCCAACAGCCTTGGGCTCCACTCACTGGGAGTGAGTTAAACTAGCAGGGCTCTGGCTCTCCCCTCCCCCTTGCAGCGTGGGAGGAGGTGAGGTGTGCAGCCCAGGGGACTGTGCCTGGCATGGTAGGGAGTCTGGCCACTGTCAGGCATCTGCCACTGGCCTCACAGCCTGGTGTCTCCAGAGGGCTCCCTCTCTGCATTTCTGGGTGCACCCTCCCTTCCCTTGTCCAGTGCAGGGTGCTTGGGCTCTGGACAGGACAGTGGTGGCTGCAAGTGCAGCTGGTGTCAGCCTTGACCTCTTGCAGGGGGTCTCTGCCTGGAAGCTAAGATGGCATATATATAAAAATGTAATATATTCATGGCCAGTTTGATCAAGCACCTGGGAGAAATCTGTAGAGCAAAGTTCTGAATCCATTGCTTACTGGCTCTGTGGATCTGAATGATCTCCATCCCATTCAGGCTGTGTTTTATCATCTGAAAAAAGTGGGGGATGAATGTCCTTTGAGGTGTGTTGCCAGGGAGCATTGAGATCATGTAAGTGAAAATGGTTTGTAAATGTCAAGCCCTGTGCACGTGCCAATTACTGGGGTTTGGGTGATTTCTGGGCTAGTATTTTTCATGGCTCTGCTTTGTGGCTTAAAACATCATTTTTGTTCCATTATCAGCAGAAAAGGGGACATAATAAGTGTTTGTTTGTCCCTGCTAGCAAATTTCCCAAAGTGTGTTCCATGAAACATTAGTTCTGAAGGCTATTCCACAAGTAAAGGTTTCCCTTGTTGAATGAATTTGGCAGTTTCTCCAAGCGCTTTATCACTCACCTGGCCAATCATAATCTACATTAGAAAATTAGAGGCTCTGAGAAGTCCTGCAGGGAAAGAACCTGTTTGACTTTGTCACACCCAGCATTTCTCTCTGGCTTGAGCCCTTTTCAAGTTTCACTGGGAAACACTGCCTCAGGAGTGCGTGGAAAGGTGGTGTGTTATACAGTTGCAACCAAATTTGAATCACTAAATTTTAATTGCACTCTTCTAAATGGAGCAGCCTAGAGCAGTTAAGTGGCTCATCGGAGATCAAACAGCTAAACAGTGACCCAGTATCACCAAATAGTTAGTGGTAAAAGAGGACCCGGAACCTGACTCCCCATCCCAGGCTCTTACCTCTTTTAATTATATCTAGAAGCCAAGAAGATTCTCCCCTGGAACTACATGTTGCTTCATGTAAATACTCTGCAGAGTATTTGGAAAACATGAAGGTTTAAATGACTTTCTGTTGAATGAGCTTAGAAAAATCAGTTACCTACTGTATTCCATTCATGCCTGGGATTTTAGTGTGTGATGTTCAGCTACATGCAGAACTTGGGGTATAAAGAGATCAGTGATGTACCACAGCATTCTACACACACACACACACACACACACACACACACAGCTACATACTCAAGCACCCACTGTTTCACACTATATGCATGCACCAGCTCACACAGATGCCTACACATATGATTTTGCACACTTATTCACATTATTATACCCCTGTTCCTATACATGCATCCACCCCTCCACATGCACATACCCATTTCTACACATACTCCCACTCTATCCCATGCACCTATTTACACACATATCTGCTCCCATACCCACTCTATCACACACACATCCATCCTGTTATGTTTCAGACTGTGGCCAAGAGTCACTCAGCAGAGAACTCTCTTGTCCCTGTGTCCCCAAGGTTGGCAGCAAGCCTGCATTAGCTCCCCAAGAGTAATGAATATATGGGAAGCCTTCATGGGCCAGTCTAATACTGCATTTCCTTGGTGTCTCCAAGTTCTCCCCATTTTTCTGCCATATTTGCCTGTATTGTTCAACTGTTATTTGGTTGCACATGAAGGGACAACCAGAGCTCTGGGTCTACTATCCTGTTGGTGTTAATCAACTGTCAAAGCGCTATGAGGGCCCAGACCCCAGCACCTAGTAGAATGCCCCATTACAGAAGAGACCATTAGCATCTAGGGGGAGAGAGACAGAGAGTCGGACAGACAGACAGAGAGAGATAGAGAAGTGGGGGGGGCAATGGCCCTAACCCAGGCTGGCATCCTGGGGGTGCACTGAACATGTTTGCTGAGTGCCTGCTGGGCCCTAGGCAGCCTTCTAGGAATATCAGCAGTGAAAATGATCTAATCCCTTTGTTCAAGGAAGCTGCATTCTAGTGGGAAGAGAAACTGTGAGTAGTAAAGGCCCAGAGAAAGCTCCATAGTGGTGTGCGCTGTGGAGAAACCCAGCCAGCAGCCAGAGAGATGAAGGCTGTCAGCAGTGATGTCAGGAGAAGCAGGGAAAGCAGACCTGAAGCTCTGTGTGTTTTCATTCTTAGAGCAGTTGGTATTTGTCCTGAACTTAATAATGAAAAAGTGGCAGCCATGTAAAGGTTTGGGTAAAGCATATTCCAGGCCAAGGAGCAGCAGGTACAAAGGCCCTGCAGCAGATAGGGGCCAGGCTCAGGGACCACTGAGGCCATACTGTCTGTGTGTCCCTTACTGGTTCCCCTGCCAGCACCTTTAGAGGGGGAACTGTAGTTGCTGATCTGAACTCTGACTATCTTTCACTCTTAATCACTGAAGCCAAACTGTGGGCATGAGTGGTCTGCCTGCCTCTGCTTCTCAGAGGGCTGCCAACTTCATTGGGTCCACCCCACACATAAGGAGAGAGTTGGGTTCCCAGGGCTGCACCCTGCTGTGCTGTTACAGAATTCCATGCTGTTTGTAGGAGGTTCGAGACAGTTCAGGTGGTCCATCTGGACGGTTTGTGAATTGGTTGCGCTGCTTCCATTATTAATAACCATGATGTCATACATCTGTGCGGCTCTTGATCCGCTGCAGAGCACTCTCTCCTATTATCCCCTGTGCTCCTCTGTGTACTGATTTGCAGGGGGCGGATGTGTAGAGAGCTCGCATAGTGCCACACATGGCTGTAGACTCACACAGGCCACCTCACCATCCTGTGTCTCTGCTTCCTCCACTGAAACATGGGGTTACAGGGCAACTGACTGCCCAAGGCTCTTTGGGGTGAAGCTAAATGAGAAGCCACAGGTCAAGGTTGGATGTGGGAGTGGGCACTTAGTAAGTAAGTGCTGGTACCCATCTTATAGGCAAGGAACTTGGGGCTAAGTGAGATTGTGACTTTTTCATCCATTTCTGTGTCCCTAGACTTCCCAACCCAGGACTCAGGGTACAGAGCAGGCTTTTAATAACTACTGCATTCGGCTGACTTGCCTGAGGTGGCACAGGACAGAGTGAAATATAAAGACAAAGCTTCACGCTGCCTTTGAGGATGATCTTAGAAGTATTGTTTTGTTGACAATTCTAGATGCATAAGGGCCTTGGGCTTCTGAGGTGTGATATGCTTTGCAAATGAATGCATGCATTTTATAAAAAACATTTTGAAATCTTCTATAAGGGGGCGGTGAGGTGAGAAACTGGCCTTCTGATCACTGCGAATAGTGGCTCTTCATCCAGGTCCCTATCACTGCCCTTTGAGGCCTTTGAACCACAGAGTCCCAAGTTCCGCCCCATCATCTGATTAGAGCTTCTGGAGGTGGCATCAGGGCACGTGGAACATGGGTGCCCAAGAGGGCAGGAAGCCTTCTTCTGGCTTCCCTCTTCCGCCTGCTGTTAGCTGTGGCTCAGACCCCCTTTTCCCATTCCTACGGAAGCCACATGGCATGTGCATAAGCTGTGGAGCCCCTGAGACCTATATTTGCATCTTCTGGCTTCCATCCAGGGACCTTGACCTATAGATTTTCCCCGTTTCAAACCTCAGTTTTCCCATCTATGTGTAGTTACTTAAAATGTGGTGCCTTACTTTATCACAGGGCACTACGAGTGTTAGCTGAGATGCTGATATGAAATGCTGGCTCTCCACCAATTCCCTTCTGTCTGGCCCTTGGCTCTGCTCTCCTGCATGTTGCTGTTTTGGGAGGATCATTTTGACCCATCAGTGCCAGAGTTCAAGAGACCCAGCAGTGGTCAAGTGTAGGCAGAGAGAATGGAGTGCAGAGTCATAAGCATTGCCCCGTGGTGATAGATGGGCCTGGGGCAATGGTTCTGGTCATGGAGGAATCAGGGACAGGGTGCAGAGTCCCAAGTCCAGGAGTCTTTACGGACCTGCCATAGAGTTGCTGTGCATCATTTGCCTACCCCCCCGCCCCGCCCCCTCTCTGAACCTTATGTCCTCATCTGCAGGCTGGCTCATTTGAGTCCCTGGCCTTCTTCCTGCCGTGAGAAGTTGCTGGGCCTTTTGTGTGCACGTGTTGAGTGGGTGCAGTGGCAGAGTGGGCTGGCAGGGTGTAGGGAGCTTGCCAGCCTTTCCCAGCCTGGACTCTATTGGAATTGATCTTGTAGAGAAGCCAGCCTACAGGCCGTGGACAGGGCAGAGACTGTGGTTTCTAATTGGGAGACGCAGTCATGAGAGAGGAGACAGGAAAAGAGACATGAAAGGCATTCAATTAAACTAAGGAAAGACATTACCTTCTTTTTTTCCTTAAAGAAAACCCAAAAGGCTCTGAGCCACCTGCTTCCCAACTAGTGTGTCTGTCATTTGAAGTCAGCAGTGTGCTTGGGAGGAGAGTTGGGTGCAGGACGGAGGCTAAAGACTGCAGAGGAAAACTGAGCAGTTAACCACTAGGTTACCAAACACCTGCTTGGAGCTCATGGGGTGCCAGGTGCTGCTCTAGGCCCTGGGGCACAACAGTGTCCCAAACAGGTTATGCACAGTGTTATCCTGGGTCTTCTAAAGCAGCAGAAGGAGGGGTGCTAAGGTAGGGTGTTCCCTGGTGTCTGGTGGTCAGAGAAGGCAGCATAGCTAAGGTGGCCCATGGGTGCAGTGTGAAGGAATATGGAACCTGCTAGACGAATTCAAGGAAGATTTTCTTTCTCTGTGGGGTCCGTGGAAGTCTATGGCAGTGTCTCATTTAGAGCTGCATGGTCAACTCAGCCAGACTGTTCAAACTCTGGGCTGCTCCACTTCAGAAACAGAACAGAGTCTACCTAATGGTAATTGTTACAGTAACATTAGAATTAACAGCAGCAGTGAGCAGCAACTGGGTAGAACTTTAAGTCTGCAAATAACTGTCCACATCAACTGGCTTATTCAGCTCTAAGTAGACGGTATCATTGCCATATTGTGGATGAGGAAATCTGAGAACTGTGTACATCAAGTGACAAAGCCCAGGACTGTCCCATGAGTGAGGGCAGAGTGGATCCCCTGTCCCAGCCCAGACTCGCAGCACATTGGACACAACTTCTCCCTGCAGGGAAGTTAGGACCTATTGCGTTCTCCTACATCCCAGCCTGCAAGCAGCAGAGAATGGTGCCTGTTTCTTGAAAACAATAGTGAACCCAGAGACTTAGGAGACGTGATGACTGAATATTATGTGAGTCCTGAATTGGACACTAGGGCAGAAAAACATGAAATATGATATGTGATCAAACAGTAGTGAATGTTTAAGGTTTAAAAATATTTATTAGGGTAAAAGACACATTGCTATTAATCTGCTTCGAAGTATTGCACTCCCTTCAAACATACTGGTTCCATTATTCTTGCTACTTTCTGAAGCAGTTATGGAAATCTTTCTGAGTGTCTTGACTTGAATTTTCATGGCTGCTTCAATGTCCTGAATTGATTCAGAATGTTTACCTTTCGTGGAAGTCACATAGTGCCAGATCCAGCAAATAAGGTGGATGAAGATACACCATCATATTTTTAGGAGCCTGTTTTTCCATCGAATGTCACTTGCCAACAGCATTTACTACATTTTCAGTTATACTTTGTACAGATACTCATGAAAGAGGACTGCCAGAACTGCTTCAGAAGTGGCAAGAACAATGGGATATGTATTGTGAAGGGGATTCATGGCAATGTATCTTTTACTTTAATAATTTTTATTCAAATATTCATCATACACTTTGACCATATGTCATATAAATAAAGTCTGAATTTCAATCACTAGTCACACACCAATGTTAATTTCTTCCTTTTGACAAATACACATCATTTGTGCAAGATGCTAGGAAACTATGTGGATGGTATATGAAGTCTGTTTTGTCTGTTTAATTTTTCTGCCTATCCAAAAGTATTCTGAAATGACAAGTTTATTTAAAAATGAATGGGTAAAACTGCATGGAATCGTACTATCTGACCTCCTCAGGGTTGCTTACTCAGTAAGCAATGCCCACTCAGTAAGCAAATCTCTGCTGGTCACCGGAGGTATGCCACCTGCAGTAGCCTTTTTGAGAAAGAGCAAGATTATAAACCTCAGTGGTGGAGGGAGGTTGAGGCATCTCTCCCTAGGAACTTCCCCAAGTGAATTTCAAGCGTGCCATGTAACTGATACTTTAGGCCATCCTAAGTATGCCCCGTACATTTGGTGAACTCCACTGACACATTTTTCACCTGCTGCTATAAGAGGCAGATGGAAGCGCAGTTTTGTGGCAGCTAATGGCTAGGAAGAAGATACAAGGTGGTAAAAACAGAACTGGAGAACTGACAGGGCCTTTAAAAGTGATCTGGTTTTCTTTGACAGTAGAACATATTTAAATCCAGGGAAGATATTTCACAGAAGGAAGGAAAGAGACCAGGAGCCAAGGCATTGCAAGGGTTGGGACCTAGTGCTCCGTTCACAGAACAAGTCACTTGGCTTAGGAGAGTCTCTTGGGACGCCCCCCTCCCCCATGAAACCCACTGAGCCCAGAGCAAGGGCTTGGCCTGTCTCTGCAGGCGGGTTTCCCAAGTTTCTGTAGGGCTTGTGGCTGCTCCACACATCCTTGCCTAGCATGTGGGCATTACAGTCTGGCTGAACTGTAGTGGAGGTAAAAGATGCTCAGACACACAAGGAATCTTTTGCTTGGTCTATTAAACACAATTAGAATTCAAATGTTAGGATGTCTGTTCCAAAAAGGACCCTTATTTTAAGCAAGCTCTGATCTTATGAAACATAGAAGTCCCATATTTTGTATGATGTATTTGTGGAACATAAATGACACCAGATATGAAGATGAGTTATGGGAGGAAAATAAAAGTCCTGTAGCCAAATACCATTGGGAAGATTTGGAAGCTCTTGTACTACAGTACTTCTCAGAGCCTTTAAATATGCAGAAGTGCATTGGAAATCAGCAAAAAAATGTGAGTGTTATGAATATGAGTGTGTATGAAGTAGGTATCATGGGTATCTTTTCAGAATTGATTACATACACATACATCTATACACATATAAATAAACATAAGTAGCTGGGCTACTTTGTAGAGAAGCATTTTGAAAATCACTGAAGTTATCTGAGGTCAAAGCTTTAAAAAAGGAAAGTGAATACACAGTAGCTCTAAAACTTGTTCCTGCCTGTTAGTTTCAGCTTGTCAGTTTCTCACATTTTTCCTGTTTTGTTAACTTAATTTCTTTTTTCTCAAAAGGAAAGTGGCAACTGGCATGCAAATGATCCTTCCCCCTTCCTTGTCTGCTGCGCTCATGGGAGGCAGAAGCACCATATTGCATGTTTTTGTTGCAGTGAGGGTCACCAGGCCCCTGTGACAAATCAGTGGAGGCACTGCAACCCAGAAACCCATCTGTGACATTGGTGTTCTAGAAGCTCAAAAAGAACCACATTTAAAAATGCCACTAAAGACTAAAAACCCCTTTGTGGAGTGTGGCCCGCCGTGTGCTGGTCAGCGGGCAAGCCAGGTGAGCTGGAGCACCGCCCACCAATGGTGGTGGCCCGCTAGGCCCATCTTCACCCTGCTCCCTGGTCCTGCCAGCTGCCTGCTGCTCCTCAAAGCCCTTGCAGCCTCAGCCTCCCTTTCCCTGGCTGTGACTGTATGTATGGATTTTTCCCCTTCCAAAGCCTGCTCCTTATTTGACAGGATTAGGTGAATCCTTGTCCCCAAACACGTGGATGCCCAATCCGTGTGTCTTGGTTACTTTTCTCTCATTGCTGGGACAAAACATCCGATACCCAAAATGAGGGATGGAAAGGTTTATTTAGCTCACTGTTTGTGGAGGTTTCAGTTCATAATCAGCTGGCTCCAAGGTAGAGCGGCATGGCACAAGGGCAACACTTAAAGGCATCAGCAAGAGTGGGGAACAAGTCTCTTCTCCCTTATATTGTACACAGGTTGCCTCTCTCTGCAGAGTGCATGTAGCGCTCACAAAAATCTCTGTGTCCTCCTTTTGCACAGAATGAGGATATTTACAATGTAAGGATCCTGGCTCCCTGCTGAGTCGGTTAAACTTCCAAACTTCTCAAGTTGACACAGTGTATCAACCTATGTCATACTTGCTTCATGTCAGAAACTGAACTTCGAAGCCTTCATCGCCTTGCCAGTGAGGACTTGCAAATAAAAGAAATGAGGAGCTTGAAGGGGGAGTATCCTTTCACTACAGGTTAGAGTGGGGTGGGGTGCGAGAAGGCTCCTGAGACAGCTAATTTGCGAATGGATGGGCTAGCTCTGCCTGTCCCTCACACTTTGACTTGCCCTTCATCTGACCATGTATGGCTTCACACAAGTGACCCATAGGCTCAGCCTCTGTTTCCTTGGCTACAACGTAGGTTACTGCTCATGCCCTCTCAGCATTTTGCTTCGGTGCTGTGATGTTTGTGGGGAGCCTAGAACCTGTGCAGAGAAAGTGATGTGTTCACTGTTATTCATGACAAAGGTTATATCAACTAGTAAAAAAAAATACCAAACCAAAAAAAACACCCCACATTTTTAAACATGCAAACATGTAAACAGGTAGTTTACCAGATAAAAATGACTCATGAACATATGACAAATACTTAAAATACTAAAACACAAAGGATTATAAATTAAAATGAGATGATTTTGAGTATAATTTTTTTTAAATAGAGATCTACTGCTGTTAAAGGCCAAGCAGAGTAAGGAAACTAAATCAGTACCAGTGAAAATTAGAAGTACACATAGCTGCTTTGATCTGACAGTGCCTTGCTATAGAAAAACATGCACCCAAGATACAAAGGTGCAATGACATTCTCTTGCAGCATTGCTTAGAGTAGAGAAAAACTGGAAATATCCTCTATGTCCATCAGTGGCAATACTTACACAATTCACAGTGCATGGATAGCGTGGAATACTTTGTGACCAATTAAAAAGGAAGAAATGAATCGGCAGGGCCTGACGTAGATGGATACTCAAAACATAGTCTTAACTGGAAGACAGTTTCTATGTGATAGTACAATCCCATTTTCACACAGAAAAAGTTAAAGGTGTGTACATATATAAATATGAGATATAATTGAAATATACATGCACGTTTGCATAAAAATTCATTATTATAAAAGGTAAATTGCCATTAACACCCCCCCATACTCCCTCTTGCTTAAAACACATTTATCCTATTGTTCTTCTCACTTTCTGAAGCAGTTCTGGAAGTCCTCTTTCATGAGTGTCTTTACAAGTTGAGATTAAAAAAAATACAGTGAAGGCTGCTGCCAAGTGCCATTCAGTGGAAGGCAGGCTCCTAAAAACATGGCTTGCTATTATTTACGTTTTTCACTGGATATGACACTGCACGACTCTGTCTCTCCCCTAAAAGCAAAATGACTGTGAAGGTAAACATTTTGAATCAATTTAGGGCATCAAGACAACTATGACAACCCAACTAAAGACACTCAGGGAGAGGATTTCCAGATCTGTATCAGACAGTGGGTAATGGTGTTGGAAGGGGAGAGTATTTGGAGGGGATTAATGGCGATGTGCCTTTTACTGTAAGATTTTTAAAATTTAAACATTTACCATATTTTTTGATCATACTTCGTATGTTTTTGTGCTCATGGAAACAACCTCAGAGTAAACCCAGTAAAACATGAATAGAAATAGAATTTTGGAGGCTGAAGATAGTCTTGTCCACTTTTTTACATTAAATAGGTCTGTATTTTAAAAATATCTATTTTTAAAGAAAGGAAACACAAAAAGAAAGCTCAGGAAAATGAAGAGAGAAAAGAAAAATCTCTAAGGTAGAAGAATATTATGACAATTAAATAACTTAATGCTTGGCACGTATCTAGCGCAGTGCAGGGTGATTGGTAAGCTCCCAGTGAATTCCACTTGCCTCCTCCTTCCTTGCTAGAGGCTGTGGCATCCCTGCTGCTGGCAGGTCCACCTCCATAGTGGGGGTCACATGGTGGGGATACAGTGCGGATTATAGCAGTGCTAGCCACAAAGATGCATAATACTCAAGTACACGCCCTGAGGAGCTGCCAATCTGCAGAGCCCACCACATCTCATTCCCAGGCAGAGCCCTGAGTTCTCTCTCTGGCACTCATGTAAAGAAAGCCTGACATCTTTTGCTGGGTGTTGCCCAACCCTGCTTCCTGTCTCCTCAAAAGCCGCTCAATAACCTGCAATAGAAGTGAGGTTCTCTTGGTTACTGTCACATCCCCAATGGGAATCTTAACCAGGTAGGTCATTCTGGGCGCTGTTCTGTTCCTTGTCTGTTTCTGATCTCAGTGAGGCTTTCCCACTCTGGGGATGTGGGCTTTCCTGGTTCCCTTCCCCCACCAGCTTCCACCTGGCTCTGATGAATTCCATCATGCCTGTTTAAAATCATTTTACTTCCAATTTGCTAATTTAATTCTAGTCTTACAGAATTTTGGCAACCCTGCCAAATCGGGTGCCAGATGCAGATTTAATGAGCATATTTTCAGTTTTTTCTTTCCTGTCTTCATGAAGATACTGAAGAGAACAGGCCCTGGAGCCATTCTCAGGGGGCTTGCTCCCAGGTGCATCCTGGCAGCTGGGCGTGGTCCTCCAGCCAGGTCTCTCCCGGTCTAAGGGAAAAGCTCCTTGGAGAAGAGAACCTTCACTGCATCCTCTTTCTGCCTGTCCTAGAATCCTCAACCCCATTCCTATCATTGGACTTCACAGGAAATGTGTTTGGAGAAAATTACTTATTTCCTCTAGTCCATGTCTTCCTGCAGCCATGTGCAACTCAGCAGATGTTCATGGATTCATCAGTTTAACAAACACATGCTGAGTACTTTCCAGAGGAATTTCTTAAAGTGTGATCCATGTAAGGGAGATGGAGGGATACAAATTCTCTGGGCCCTAGCCCATAAGCTATAGGATCAGATAGTGAAAAGGGATGGAGCCTGGAATTCTGCAACCCACAGGAATCCTCTGCTTCCTGAATTTCCACATTTGTTGTCTTATTTCATCTGAGAGCAACTCCTCATGCAAGACAATTTTATCCGCCAGAGTAAGACTCAAAGAAACCAAGTGGGCGGTTCGGGGCTACAAAGAGGTGAGCATCAGAAGTGGAACTCTGCTGGAGCCTTTTGATTCTAAATATAGGGCTCTTTCCTTCTTCCTGGGGCAGCAGCTCAGGGGCCAGCACTGTGATCCATGATCCCAGTGCCACTACTCATGACTATGATCAGAGCAGATCTGCGCCTTCTCAAGTTCATCCACACAGATGCACCTGCTACCCCTCCTGGTGTCCTTCCTGTGTGGACAAGGACATGAGATTGAGAGGTCAAGCTGTCCAGCTACCAAATATGCAGAACTGTAGAAGCAGCAAAGAGAACTCACCCCACATTGGATTCTAAGTTCTGTGCCAAGTGGTATGAAGGGCTAAATGGAACCTGCCATGGATTTTCTATTAAGAGTAGTAAGAAGGCACAGGTGGAACTCTGGTTCCAGCAGAGGAGGCCTTACCTTTGGGCAAATCTATTCTATTCCTGAGCCCTGGATCTTGTCATTGGTACAATACTGGGGTTGTCCCCCATCACGGATCTCTAAACATTTTAAGCAACCTACTCCTACCAATCTTCCAACTTTTTTAACCCATATAAAATCTTACGTCGAATTCCAGATAAATAGCAAAGAGAAATAGAGACACTTTGAGTGGCTCAGGGCTTTGTAGGAGGCAAACTAGAAAACTTCCATTTAGCATTTAGCATTGATCATCTGTTTATCTCTTTCTGTGGCCCCCACCCCAGGCATCAGAGCGTGGCACACTGGGCTACAGTCTTGGCTCTGCTGTGTGACTTTGGACAAGTTGTTTTCTTTCTCTGAGTCTCAGCTTTTTCTCTGCAAATGGGGATGACAGAAGTTAAGTCAAGGTGGGGTTTTGAAGGAGCCAGTGCATAATGGATGCTTAGTGTGGTGCCCATTAAGGAGATGTGTTTCTTGCTTCCCTCTGATGGAATGGGATGCAAGGCCTGAGAAAATACACAGTCATTGAGCCAAAAGGACACAATGTCCTGTGAGTGAGCAGTGTGGTTGGTGAGGCTCCGAAGTGGGAAAGAGCTTGCTCTCAGAGGGACTCAGGAATAGGGATTTCAGAGGAGGAAGAGCAGAGTATCCAGCGGATCCCAGTGTCTGGTGGCAATGCCTTAGAAGAGGCAGAGTTGAGACCATGTAGGGAAGTATGACTCAGGGCTGGTGAGCCCGGGGAGAAGGAGATTCCAAGCTCCCCACAGTGGCAGAGATGAGGGTACCTGGCCTAGCCCCTTAGTCAGATCCCTGGGGCAAATCCACATACCCGTGTCCCCTCTCTAGAGCCAGGCTGCAAGAGGACTGCTCCCCAAGTCCTTCTCAAGCCCCTGGAAGGGCCTCCAACTTAGACCCACAGGAACTTCATCCATGTGATGGTGGAAGAGTAGAGTGAGAGCAAGCGGAGCCCAGGCAGGGGAGATTTTCCATTTCAGTGGCGTGGTTCCTGCTCTGCTCCTGCAGGCACGGTGCAAGCTGCCTGTGCCTGCTCAGTGTGGAAGCATGACAGTTTTCAAGGGTGATGTGCGCTAAGCAGGCGACCAGGAAGCCAGTGCTGCGGCAGCACGTGGGTGTGAGTGTGTCTGCTGCCACCCTCTCCCCACCCAGCCACCCACTGTCTCTCCCACCGTTGCTCTGCTTCATCTTCCGGGCTGCCTCCTCCTGGAGCTTTTTCCTGCAGGATGGGAGCAGAGAATACCACCTGTCCACACACCCCACTGCAAAAATGTCCACACCCTCAGTCCCAGAACCTGTGATTATGTTAGATTATATGACAAAGGGGAATTAAAGTAGTAATGAATTAAACTTGCAAATTAGATGGCCTTGAAATGGTGATTTCCTGGATTATCCATGTGAGCTAAAGTAGTCATAATAGTCTGTATAAAATAATATGTATATATTATTTTTATCATATAAATTTATGGAGTGTCATGATAATTTAGATATTGTAGGTGGAGACAGAAGAGAGCATTGGGTGTTACAAGGTGAATAAAACAAGACTAGGTGTTGATAGCTTTGAGGGAGACTCGGAGCCAAGGCACAGGGAAGCTGCTGAAATTTGGGAGCGGTAAAAGAAGAGATTTTCCCTTAGCCACCCTGCTGTCACCTTGATTTGAGTCCAGTGAGATCCATCTTGGACTTTCTGCTTTCCGAGTCCTCCAATCACAAATGTGTGCTGTCTCAGTGCATTGGTTTGTGGTGATTTATTGCAGCCTCACAGAATGCACCCAGGCGATGCCACAGAATTGCACGAGGCACTCATCTTGGGGTTGTGCAAATTTGGCGTGAAAGCCTCCTTTTTATAGATGAGGAAACTGAGACCCAGCTGGAGCTGTCCTGAGGAGAGGGCCTCCCAGGGCACAGCAGCAGAGGGAGGTGGTGTACACGCTGTCTGCGGCCTCTGTGTGGGAGAAAGATCCTGCTGTCCAGACAGCTCTAAGGTAGGAAGGTGGCTGCCCCACATTGAGCAGGGGGCAGCCTGTAAAGTCCTGAGCAGTCTCCTCTGCAAGCACACTCTGCAGAGGCTGTCCCCAGCCGGATGCTGCACTCTCTGCCTCCAGGAGGCCTCCAGTCCCTCAAAGCTCCTGTCCCACTCTTTCTAAGTCAGTCTCCAAGTCAGTCTCCTTCTGACAGTTTGTGTGTGCCCTTGCTGGTCCCTAGCAGCTATGTCAACTTTTGTGGGAGCCTCATTCTACAGCACATGCTAAAGGGTCCCAAACTTACACACAGGATGTCTAGATTTGTCCTGGCACTGACATTGTGTCCCTCTAGTCTTGGCAAGTCCCTTGAACCCAGAGGAGCCCAAGACTTCCCTATAAGCCCATGGAAGACACTGTCCCCAAGGAAGCATTGGCGTCACTTCTCTGTCCCAGAGATACAGTCCATGAGCAATAACTCCTCTCCCAATAGTGGTTCTGTGTCACCAGGGCTGCAAAGAGGCCTTTCTATGCTGGCTTTGCTGAGTACTTGTCATAGATTCGGTCCTGAGCAGGACCTGGAAACATGAAAACCAGCCTTTGGTGATGGATGGGGCACAGAATTGCATAAGGCACTCACCTTGGGATTGTGCAAATTTGTCATGAAAGTCTCCATTTTATAGATGAGAAAATTGAGACCCAGAGAAAGAAAAACCTTTCTTAAGAGTCAGGCAAAACAAAAGGAGAAACTGGCCCAGAGCATAGGTGTCTTTCCTTCAACTCCAGGCCAGGACCGCAGTCCTACAGATTTAATGCATAAGTGAATGGTCAAATAAGTTTATTAATCCAATGTGTATTTTAAATGCCTATTTTGTGTTATATCATGCTAAGGTCTGAGCTACAACTTAGGAACACAACAAATAGGCCCTAGTCTTCTCCTGGGAGTTTGTATTCCATGAGGAGATAAGAAGTAATTATGCAATGAGTTATTTGGTTGCAATGGGGATAAATGGTGTGCAACAGATAGTCTAAAGCCATAGTCTGTGAATGGTTGTACACTACAGAAGTGTGTGTGGCATCCATTAAGGAGTCTGTAGTATGATGTGAAGATAGGAACAGTGTATCCTGAAAGTAACTGTGCAAGACAACAGTGAGGCTAGAAAAGGGCTCAGAATTGCAGTCTTCCTTTCTTTTCTAGGGCCCTGGGCCCAGCCTTCTCTCCTGCTCTGTTTGGTGGTCACATCACATGCAATTGGGCCTCCTCTAAAATGAGGCAGGAGACATTGCTCTGTCTTTCTGGGTGGAGCTTCTGTTGTTCTGGGCTGATATTAGAGGCTTGGAGGCCTGTGATGGCAGAAGGGGCTTGAGTCTTCAAAACTGCAGGCCTTGCTGCCCGGACACAGCTTTGCTGTCAGTATAGCCTATCAGCTGGAGTGCTAGGCCTGGATGGAGCCGGACTTCTAGGAATCACACTCGCCCTGAGGGCTATGCACTCACCCCTCAGGACAAGAGCTCATGGGACACACAGGGGAAGGAGGCTGCAGGTACGTTAAAACATCCTGTCTGAACACGTGCAGTGTAGCACCTGGAGGCTGGCTCCACTCTGGCCTCCCACTAGCTGAGGGCCTTTGAGTGAGCCCCTTACCTTCCTGCGCCTCACCTTCTGTAAACCACGCTTATCTCAATGAACCATGCTTATCTCAATAATTGCTAAAGTCAAAAGACAGAACGGATATACAAGAGGTATATGGTAGAATATAGGCATAGAAATTGCTGCCCAGTAGGGACATTTCTTCAGGGACCCAAGTGGATGTAACTTGTATTCCCAAAGCTTTTTAGGGAAGGAAAGAAAGACACATGGTTCTTTCTATTTGTCTTTAATTAAGAAGAATTATTCTGCCTGGTAAAGAAATCAGCCACTTGACAGGGAACGGAAGGGGTACTTAGAGATGGCCTTGTTCAGATCTTTGGGTTGACAGAGGAAGAAACTAAGGTCTACGGGCGGATATGACTTGTTCTTGGTCACTTGGTCAGTTCATGGCAGTGTGCAGTCAGTCAGATCCAGGTCCTACCACCCACCCCCAGCCCGTATGCGACGTCTTAGTTCTATACATTCAGCTATTTAGAGGTAGAGATGGCCTTGGAGGGGACCAGGCAGGAGTGAAGCCAGAGATGAGGAAGCAGATAGGAAGGTGGCGGGTACAGTCTGGGAGGGGCATGCAGATGGGGCCAAAAACAGGGAAGGTATTGTACAGAGTGGCCAGAGGGGGAGCACCCTTTAGATTCCCCCCCTACGTCTGGACCTGCCCCAGTGTCTAGGCCCATCTCCAGGTTCCCAGGCCTGGAGTTAGTGCCAACACAAAGGCACCAACTGTCCTGTGACTTCAGGCCATCCTGGGTCCTGGGAGCTGCAGCACAGCAGGGTGGCAGGCACCCCGGACACACTTTGGTCTAAATGGATGGTACACCTGCCAGGCTGGTAAATTCCTGCCACTTGTTCATAGGAAGTGGTGATATAGGGCAGCAGCCTGGCCGGCTGGCATTGTGGAGCATGTTCATTGTTCTCCAGCCACTCATTCATTCAGCCTTCATGGAGCCACCCACATGCCAAGCACTGTGCTCAGCATGGGAGGTGCAGATGGTACGCCGTGTTCTTGCCCTGAAGGTGCTCACAGTCTGCAGGAGAACAAACATGGTCCGTCCTGAGCAGGTGCTGGAGAAGGGAGAGGCTTCTCACCTCCCAGGGTGTCATCCAGCCTTGGCCTAGCCAGAGCTGTGACAGAAGGGTCCCCTCTGGGCACTGCAGAGGGGAGTCATGTGGGGAGACAGGATGAGGCAGAAAGTAAGTGGACAGAAGCTGGTGGCTCCGGAGACTCGGGGAGCCAGTTCCCCCAGAGCCTGGGACACGTGGAACGGGGACTGACAAGGAACTATGGGAAGTCAGCCATGGCTCCTGGCCTCCTAGTGGTTGCCTCTGAGGACTTCTGGAGCACCCGTGCAGAGGCACAGTCTGCCCCTGGACAGGCTGCTGGGCCCTGGGCTGTGCGCTCTGCAGCGAGCCAAGTGGGGGTGAGTCTGCGGGGTCCCTCAACAGAGCCAAGAAGAGCACACAGCTGCCACTGGGCTGTTGATTCAGCCTCACCCACAAACCCACAGATATTTTCCCTTGTCGCCTGGGGTAGTAAATTGAGAGAGCTCAGTGTTTATTCACTCACTTATTGTCACCAGTTATGTTCAAGACTTCTTGAGTGATACAGAAATGAATCACACACATCCCCACCCTGTCCTCAGTGACTGTGTGGTTTCATCTGTGATGCTGACAAGTGCTTGCATGGATGATATTCCACACACAGGAGAGAGAAGGTAAACACCCCAGTGAAGGCTGTCAGTGTGACCCTGAGCTCAAGTGCTGGCCAGAAGGGGTGGGCCATGGAGGGCTGCATGGAGGAGGCCGTGTGTGAGCGTGGCTCCCTCAGGCTTATGGGAGTTGGATCTGCTCACAGTAAAATGGGGAAAAACATTCCACCAAGAGAACCACAGAGGCATGGAAATGCTGAGCCTGGGAGTTTTGGCTGGGATTTCCCAGGGGAATGCTGAGACCAGGGGCAGCCTGGCAAGGCAGTGAAGCAGAGCCCAATTGTAGACTTTCCCTGCAGGGACCCTCTGGAGGACAGGGACAGGAGGATCATGGTGCAAGGTGGGTATATGGAGGGTCTGCCTGACTGTAGGGAGAATGAGCAGGCAGCAATCCAGAGGAGTGGATGGGCATGGAAGTCTGAGCCACACTGGTGGAAAAGAAGATTCTGTGCACACTTCTTGGCATGTGTTTAGTGTCTGGATGAGGTGGCAGCCTAAGCACCTCCCTCAAATCCAGCCAAGCACCTGGTCACGTTCCTCCTACTTTATAGATTAGATTCCCTGCTGAGATGCCAGCTAAATAACCTGCCTTTGGTGGCAGAGCCCAGAAGTGGAGGAGGTAGGGTTTGAACCCAAGACCCCACGTACCTAAATACTCTTTAGAGAAGAATAGCTCGGCCGGGTCAGGGCTGGCTCTGAGGGCTGCGCCAGGGCTGCAGGTCCCTTGGCAATACTGGCAACCTCCCTTCTCTCCCTGTAAGTTGTGGCTGGCCCCATGAGGCCTGCTTTGGTTCACTGATTTGAAACCAGAGCCTACCTATAGGTGGTGACGACGTAAACAACTGATGCAATGGAAACTTCTATGGAAAAAGGTGCTCACACATCCCCAGCAAAGAAGAGCACTACCGCAGGCCAAGTGGGCTCTGTGGCAGGCAGCTTCCTTTGGCATGCCTTTTCTGTTTGGGGAAACTCTAAATGGTAGGGGCAGGGTGGGGGCAGCAGAGGCAGGATGGGGCAGCTTGGACACTAGAGTGGAACCTTGGCTGGGTCTCTCGAGGACCTTGGTCACTGGGCTTCCCCTCTGAGCTAAGGAGGCAGCTGTGTGGGGGCAGAAAGCAAGTCTCCCCACAGACGCACTGTGAATTGTGCAACCTTCTCAATGGGCGTTAGTCACCCCGCCCTGCAGTGTGAGTGTGGTTCTCAGCCCGTGGGGTCTCTCGGGGTCTCTCTTGACCTGCTTGTGTCCTCCCTGGGAATAGTTTGCAGTGGTCTTGTTATGGAATCTACTACAGTACCTCATTTTTGAAGACAAGGTCATTGTAGGTTTGAGTAAATCTAAATGATCAAAAATAACCAAAAGAGGAAGAGGGAGAAGGGCTCATGTTTTGGAAAGTCTACCCTGCATTATTCAGTTCTTACACTGGGGGGGTGGTGCTATTGTTCCCATTTTAGAGGAGAGGAAACAGAGACCCTAAGGTGTTAAGTGACATGCTGGAGGCCACACAGTGACAAGGACCGGTTGCATCCAATTTTATTTAATGCTAAACGCTGAGGCTGTCCTTCTGTCATGCAGTTCTGTCCCATGTCCTCGTGTTCTAAACCTTAGTTCCCTCATTTTCAAAGAGTGATGGTGGAGCCATAGCCTATGGCCTTGGTGTGACAGTGACCTGAAGACAGCATTAGCAGATGACAGGCACTCAGTAAATGCTGGATTTCTGTGCTATCCTTCCTTGGCTTCTGTCTCTATAAACTAGGAAGATGCTATATTCCTTTTTTGGGGAAGCCGTGTTGGTGGGGAGCTCCTGGTTTTCCTGTCTGTCTTCACCTTGAGACCAGTGACACCCTGAGACAGAGGCCAGCTGTCCTCTGCATTCTGGGGTCCAGCGCAGTGAAGGCAAGTGTTTTGTTGCAGTTGGGTCAGTTGAACCTACAATGTGGGGCATCCGTGAGCTTGCATTTGTACCCAGGGGGAGCAGAGGTGTCTTCTCTGCACCTCTGGCATGAGTGTCCTGTTCTGGGGGGCTTTCCGTGAGAGGAGGCCACCGTGTGGTGGCTGAGTATAGCAGGAAATCACTCCCCCAGCTCTAGTGTGAGCACTGGCCGCTCTTGGCATGTGAACCTATGGCCACAGCGCCTGGAACTCAGCTGCTCTTCCTGGCTCTCCACCCTTTGCTAGTCTCTGGGCTGTGCTCTCCAACACACCAGCACCCCTTCCTTGTCTCTGCAGTGCCTGGAGACCATGAATCTTTCTTCTGCCTGTCCCAGTGCAGAGCTGGTGGCAGGGTATAGTCCTGCCTATCACCCCCACCTTTCCTTAGAAGCCTTCCTGTTTCTGGGTATTTTCCAAGCGTGTCTGTCCGTCTGTATCCAAACCTCAGAGCTCTTCCGCCTCTATGTCTGCTCACTTCTGTTGTGGGGAAACCTCACTCACTCCTGAGTCAGCTACCATGTGAGTGGGGAACCTTTTGCCTGGAGGACTCAGCTGGGGACAGGAAAGATCCTAGGAAGCAATAGTGTTCTCAGACTTCAGTGCAGGCATTTGTGCAGAGGTGAGAGCCCAGAAAAGCGATAGCTCGATGCCTGCCTATAGGGAGGAAGGTGAGGACCTTGTAGAGCTGGCCCTGATCCCAAAATGGGAGCCAGAAGAAGAGGGACCAAATAAGCACTTGCTGAGTGTCTCTCTTATGCTGGGTCCATGCTAATCTTGTGCATGCTTTGTTTCAAGTGATCCCCTCCCAAACTGGAGAGAGGTGAAGCTCTTCGTTTTGGACTCATGAGGAAAGTGAGGTGCAGGTGTGGAGAGGTTCAGTAATTCACCTGAGGTCAACAGCTATTAGTGGATAAACCAGAATGTGAGCTTCAGTCCTTCTGATGATGTCAGGAGGGACTCCCCAGGCCATTTCCTGCTACTTCCTTGGCATTGGGTAGATGAAGCATGCCAGTAATTCTCTGTTTCCCCTCTCAATTGCCAATATCCTGGCATGATCCACCAGGATTCTTCTCGTGTCTTGGCATGTTGGGCTTTCTTATTGATCCACAGACCACAACAGTTGAAATAAAAATGAAAATAGTTTTGTCCTGCAATTCTCTGCCCCCTGCAGATCAAATTCAGCTTTCTTGTGTTGGCTCCATCCATGAAGGTCAGAGCTAAGTGCAGCCACATGTCAAGAGGGTGGCAGGGGCCCAGAGCCAGCCTGCTCTACCTGCTCTGGCATCAGAGTAGGAAGCTCAACGCTGGAGCCTGCAGCCCCTGGAGATCAGCTGTGCTATGATCCACTATGATCCACTGAGGCTGGCCCTTGCCAGGCATCTGGGGTTTTCCTAACCCTTTATGAACCGCAGTGATGCTAACCTCAGGGCCCAGATGTGTTGCGGGGCTCCCTCTGTCTGCACAGAGGCCACGCTGTGAAGCTCAGGCTGCACGGGAGAGCAGGAAGTGAGCTCTTGGGCTGCTCCCCTTGTGGCTTTAGGTGGGGCATGCAGAGGAGCTGGCTCTGATCCTTCTGGCCCTGGGTGGGTGCCACCTTGCAGATGGGCTCCTCTGCCTTCAGTGGCCCTTCCCTGTTTGTCTGTCTGAAAGAGAAGACACTTCCTCGTTTCTCATTGTGATGCAACCGACATAACATTACCCTTCTCATCATAACCGTTTTTAAGTGTGCAGTATTAAATGCATTCATACAAGTGTGCCTGCATCGCTAGCATCCACCTCTAGAACCCTTTCATCTTGTAAACTGAAGCTCTGTACCCACAAACAGTAACTTCCTATTCCTCACATCCCTAGCTCCTGACAACCCCCATTCTACTTTGTATCCATACTGTTCTATCATTTTTAAATTGTTAAAATGAAACATGCTTACTGTTGTATAAAAAGGAACAGTATAGAAATGTATGGAGAAGAGGATACATGTTCCAAAGCCCACTATGTTGCAGCCCCACCTAGGACAAGCTGACAGTGTGAGTTTTGTCCTCCAGGACCTTTCTAGCATTCCCAGCCCCACAGACAGGTGAGGGAGAGAGAGGGGGGCAGGGAATGTGTGTGTGTGTGTGTGTGTGTGTGTGTGTGTGTGCTGCTTTTCCCATCCCAGAAGAACCACGTGCATTAATTAGCTCATCATATGAGCATCAGGGTCAGATCAAGGCTTGCCACATGGGCAGCCCCTCTACACCTCTCCAAGTCACAGGTGAAAAAAAAGGAGGCCAGCACAGCACCTTCCATTCCGCAGGCTGAGAGAAGTTCAGGGGCCACCTTATACTCGTACTTGATGCATAGAAAAAGTCAAATGAATCTCTGTTATTGGCAAGAGTATATGTTTATCTCTCATTAAGAAAAGTAATTATCCCGTGACTACTCCATGGGGTGGACTCACTGTCGTTTACTGATTCACCTGATTCCCTGCTGAGGGATTTTCAGGCTGTTTCCGTTTTCATGGTCAAAAGCAGCGCGGAAGCACTCATTCATACTTGCGCCTCTGCACGTTTGTGGATGTGGATGTGTGTGCATCTGTGAAGCTTCAGATCAGAAAAAATCTTGGTAGATGCGTCAAAATAGTTTCCTAATCTATACCCGCTGGTAGTCTTTGACACGCATTCTTTGCACGTGCCTCTCCAACACTTGGTGGCAGTCATTTTCCTTTTTGCTAACCAATGGGGAAAAATCATACTGACTTTTAAGATATCCCTGTAATAATTAATCAGGTCAGCATATTTGCATACTTTTATTGGACACTTTATTACTTAAATAATTATTGATTTCTATCCATTGTATTCTTATACATCTTTTCTTATTATCTTGTAGGTATTTATTTCATATGATGGGTATTGATTCTTTTTAAATGTATTGTAATACATCCTAGTACCTATTTGATTACTGAATATTCCACCACAAACAACATGTCTCACAAAATAATTACCATGATGGAGTAAATAATAAAGATTTAAATCCTCTTATGTTTAGAATTCTAAGAATTGAACCTGCTCTTAAGCATTCAGAAACCTCCAAATATTTTTATTCACTGTTATTTGCTTTTGAACTATTGAAGGGGTCTTTTGTTATGTAGAGTGCTTAATATTTTTGAGCAGTGAAATGTGGTAATCCTTTCTTTTAAGAGCACTGAGGTACAGTTCAGGCTTTTAAAGGTATTTCCCAATGCTACCTTATACAAATATTCTAATAGGCACAGCACTTTTTTTGCTGGGCTTGCTTGTGTGCCATTCCCATGTTTAGTGAGTATAACTGTGTGTATATGTGTGGGTGTGTGTCACACGGACCCTATTTAAAATAGCTTTCTCCTCCCGCCCTTACTCTGTTTTCTATTTTGCTGTTCAATTTTCTTTGTGGCACGTACCACTATTTGCCGCTCCACTTATTTTACCTGTTTTATTGTGCACCCCCTGAGCTAGCCTCCCGGCCCCATAAGGACAAGGATCTTTTCTGTTCCGTTCACTGACGCATTGCCAGTGCCCAGGACAGTGCCTGACACATAGAAGGCCTTTAGTAAACACTTGCTGAATGAATAGACAGCCAGCCAGTTGTCCCAGCTCTTTCACTTAAAGAATCCATTCTTCCTTTGCTAATTTGGAGTTCCCTCTTCAGCAGCCCTTTCTGTCTTTCCTGTCGTTCTCAGTCTATTGACCTTTTTCTTCCTTTCCTTTAGTTTTATGCTTTATAATTTCCGGAAAATCATACATTTGCAAATTCATCCTCATAAATTTATGTTGAAATTCTCTTAGAAATTTTTCTTCTCTATTTACATCACCTTTCTTAGCACTTACATTTATGGTCTTGCTCTTTAGTTTCAGCTCTTCTTTTATTATGAATAGGTTTAAGGTTCCTATTTTCTTCTGCAGCTTTTGCTACATGCTAGAAATTTTGAAAAGTAGGGATCTCAATTTATAATTATTGTCTAATTGCAGTTTTTGTCTTCTCTCAAAGTATTTTTGAAACTGTCATGTGCACCATTTATGTGTTTACTTTTCTTTTTTGACATTCGTTCATTTCTAATTTTTTTTGTTGAGAACTGAGACCACTTTCTATTCAGTTTGTGCCCTTTGGATTGAGCTCTTTTAACAGTCTAGCACAGGGACTTTTGCAGAAAAAGTATTTATCCATATCTTGAGATTGAATGAAGTCAACTAACTACGTCTTCAAATCTTCCCAATCCTTCTTTGGAGATGACTTGTCTATTAAGTTACTGATTAATACTGTTGTGTCCAAGTATTCTTCATTGTACCTTTCCTTGTAAGAACCTATTATTTCCTATATTTTACAGTCTTGATGCTCTGGTGAGAGTAAAGCCTCATGATTTGTTTATCTTTTTGTAGAATTAGGCCCTTTAAAAATACAAAATGTCCCACTTTATCTAGAATTTTTGCAGTTTTTCTGAGTTTTCCACATTCTTTTTATGATCACTTAGCCTTTTTTTTTTACATTTTTAAAAAATGTTTACGTTTTAAAACATTTTCAACCTTTCTTTGACAATTTAAGTGTATTACTTCAAAATAGTCCAATTTTTTTCTTTTACCATCCTGACCTCTTAAGTTAGGATAAAGTAATTTAGTGTATTCATGTTAACTGTATTCACTAATGTTTGGCCTTACTTTTGTAATTTTATGACTTTTGTTTATTATATTTTTTTCCTTTTCTAACTTTTGCTAAATTAATTGAATTTTCTTTGCTCTTAGCTTCTCCCCCCCACACACAGTGGCGTAAAAGTCTTCATCTTTCTTTTCCTTTAGAAATAGTTACCCTTTCTCTATTCATGGCGGGAATTAAATGGCATCTAGTCCCCAACAAGATGAGCTCATGATTGTGGTCATGCGTCTAGATGTGACTCTGCTTTTTTCAGTCTGTTATCTTCACTGTCCCTGTGTATCCTGTCTTGCCCTTTTCGACTTACTTATTCTGATAGTTTTTATTTTGTTGGATAATTCCTTGAGTAACTTTTTAAAGAATAGATAAGTGGGTGGCATCCTATTTTAGTGCTTCTCTCTTTCACTTTGAGACTTGAGTGAGTAATTGATCTCATAATTTTACCTCTTTTTCCTCAAAGCTGAGATCTTTGCCTTGTTGCCCTCTAGCAGTTAATAAGGGAGCTATCAGATCCAATGGCGATCTGATTCTCAACATTTTTGTAGAAACTTTTAAATGCCAGGTCTCCACATATCATCAAGATAATGTGTTGATGAGACCAACCTTAGATCATCAGTCACGTGGGGAAGAGGAAGCAGCAGCTCTTCAGAGTCCTGGCGTGTCTCCGAGGAGGAGGGAAGGTTGGTCTCACTGAGGATGAGAAGTTTCCTCCAGATGGGGATGGGAGTGTGGTAGCTTGCTCAGGACCGTGCAAGGCATGTGGCGTAGTAGTTCAGGCAAGAGGAACAGTGAAAGAAGGAGTTTCAAAGCAAGGCAAGAGATGCAAAAATCTTAGAGCACAAACTGTCACCTCAGAGTGGATGTGTTCTTCAGGAAGCTTCTGTAATAAACAACCAAGTCAGGCCAGACTAGAGGCCTCTGGGATAGGAAAACCATGCACCTGAAGGTCATACAAGGCAGATGTTCTCTGTTCTTAATAGCTTCCCTCCTCTCCACTTAAACCCAGAGGATTCTCTTCTGCGTAGGTGCCTGCTCTTCCAGGTGAGGGTCATCCCTACCAGGCCAGGTGAAGTCAGTGTGGCCCAGAGCAAGGCTTCTGTTCCTCCTTCTTGTCTGTCTCCTCAGGATTCCTGGCAAGCTACTATGGTTCTGTCCTTCTTTGTGCATTCCTCTTTTATTTCAGTCATGTTTGGGGGAGAAGAGATAGATAGTGGGTCAGTCTGGCATCTAGAACCTCAGTTGCATGTGACATTTTCAGGGAACTGTGGATGCACGTGTGGTGGGACAGCTCTCTGACATGCAGCGTCAGTGACTGTCTCACTGCTGTGGCTCCCACAGCAGCCTCCCAGCTCCCACGCAGTCCCACTACCCTGAGCCACATCCCTTGTCCTGACTGATTCACGTCATGGATCAGAGCAGTTCTGTGATTTTACTTCCTGGCCAGGCCAGGCTTCTTCTTCAACCAAACCTTCCTGCTTCTCCCCTGCCCGTCTCCTCCCTCATAGCCATTAGTGCCCCTCTGCTCCAGTCACCGGGACAACATGTGATTTCTTGAATTTGGGGGTTCCCTGATTACATAGCATGTCCTGTCTCCCCACCCAATTTTCTCATATGCATACTTGTATGGCATCAAAATGGACTACTCCAGTGTGGTCCCCTGGAAGGGTGGGCTAAATCTTGGTCATCTTTCACCCTAGGGAACTACCATGTAGTCCAACTCTAATAGATACTGAATGCACATCTGTGAAATGAATGAACCACCAAATAGTGTTCTAAAGGGGCTTTTGTGCACTGACTATGAGACACCTACTAGGTCTGACGGTGAGTCATGCTGGCCTCACTTCATGCAGTGTGGAAGGACTTTAGCTCATGGTGTCTTTTTGCACAGCAGACACTATTGTTAGTCTTTTTTTTAAATTAGTACATGTTTGAGGTAACAGTGTAATAATCACATTCATCACAGGGTGTTGGTATATGTACACAACACATCTTAATTCTTTTTTCATCCTCCTCCCCTCCTCTCTCCCCCTCCTTAGATTGAGGAAAGGCAAACAAAATGTGCTTTGGGTGTTCCGGGAGGTCATACCCAGCCTTGTGGACTGGGCATGATGACTGAACCAACTGAGAGAGGATGAGCAGAACTGCGCCAAGTAGACATGGCTATGGGGGAGGGAAACATATTCCAACAAGAAGAAACTGCCCAAACAAAGGCTGGGAGGCAGAAAATTGTGGACTTACTATGTTCTGAGACATCACAGGGAAGAGTAGCATGCCATCATTTTTTAAAATAGTAAACGCAATCTATTGGAAGGCGTGAGGTCAGATCTGGGAATAATGGAGAACTGTGGAGTTGTGAAACCTATGGATGGTTCAGACAACAGCGTCAGGCAATGATAGATGATTGCTGTGGAGCAAGTCCAGTTTCACCACGGCATGGTGGTGGGATGGTGTCCAGGGGTGACGGGCAGGCTAGATTTCATAGTGGCAGATGCGGCAGGCAAGGTATAGCAGAGTATTTGGGTGCCCTGTGCGTTTTATAGGAATCAGCAGCATAATGTTTTTGGCCCAGCACGAGCCATTCCAAGGCCAAGTTAAATGCAAAGCATGGTGCACAAGAGGAACAAGGGGACGGTGCCCCAGGCCTGCACAGGTGACTCTAGTCCTAGTCTGCCAAGCTGCACTCTGGGACAAAATCTGTAGCAATTATGTGAGTCATATCACATGTGAGGCATTGTTCTAGGACCTTTATGAGAACCGATTCATGAAAAACCTGGGAGGTACTCACCATTCTCAGCCCCTTTGCAGAGCTGCTGAGATCATAAATAGAAGAGCAAGGACTTGAACTCAGGTGTCCTAACCCTGAAAAATCACATGCTCAGCCACCCCACCACACTGTCTGGAGCAAACAGAGAGGCCACAGTCAAAGGGTGGAGTGTGCATGTGACATGTGATACTAAAAATCAACAAATCAACTCACGTTTTCCGGTTTAGGAAGCGCTCTCCTCTGAGTTTTCTTATGTGAGCCTTAACAACAGCCTGCCAAGTCAGTTGTTAAAAACACGTGTTTACTCATCCATCCATCCATTCAGTAATCACCGTTGAGCTCCTGTGCTGACCCAGGCTTCCCTTGGCTCTGAACACTTTGTTTAGTGATCTGGGGAATACAGTGTGCTCTTACTGTATTTAATCCTTACTCCGGTCCCAATCCCAGTCACTTGTACAGTGAGTCATATCAGTTTTCTCTGGCTGTTTAACAACCTCACACCTAGTGGCTGAACACCACATCCCTTTGTTAGCTTAGTTCTGTCGGTCAGAAGTCTGTATGGAATGGCTGGACGCACTCAGGCTGACATGGGAACTTTGGAAGCCTAGTTTGTGTCTGGAGACTCTGGGAGCCATTTTGCTTTTCTAGTCTCATTCCAGGTATTGACAAAACCCAATTCCTTGTGGTTGCAGGTTTGCTGTTTCCTTGCTGGTTTTCCAGTGGGCTGTTGCTCTCAAGCTTCTAGTAGGTGCTTCCAGGTCCTTCCCAAATGGCCCCTCCATTTTCAAGCCAGCAAGATGTGTTCAGTCCTAATTCTAATCCTCCTGACTTTTCCTCTGTAACTACCTAGACAAAAACTCTTCCTCTTAGGACTTTCCTGATTGGCTTATTCTTTAGTAACCTTCCTATTTGAAGGTCAGCTGTGCCCTATAACTACCTTATCATACAACATATCCATAGTCCCAGAGATTGTGCAGGGCTATACCCCAGGGATGAGGTAGGGAAAATTTTGAGGCCTCCTTAAAATCCTGCAAAACATACTAGTGAAAAATATGAGGCCCAGAAACTTTAGGGTTGGCACAAGGTAGTAGGGTGGATTCCAGTGTCACCATACCATCTCTTTGAGGGATATGGGAATTGGATCCTGCACCAAGGAAACCAGTTTGGGAGGAGTCAGGGCATTCGCCTACTGGGGCCAGGCAAAACTTATTCTGTATCTAAAGAAGTTAACCAAGAAAACTCTGACCATGACTTTCAACCACCCCTGCAGGATTTGAGATAGAAACTCAGCAGTCCTTGATGTAGTTCATGGAGGAGCCTCCAAAGACACTGGCCAGGAAAGCTCTCCCTTCCAGAGGGAGGAGTCGTGCGTGAGAGGAGGCAGCTTCAACAGGAGTGGACATGAACACTGGTTTCCAGAGAGAAGAGCGTTTTAGTTTTGGCCACCGGAAGTGGTGCCTTCAGCACAGGTAAGAAGCAGTTGGTGGGCTGGCTTGCTAGACTGCTATTTTAATCAAGTATGAGTTTGTGTCTGTTCTTCCACTGAAAAGGTGTTGTTTTTGTGATTATCACTGCCTTCCTTGAGTCTCTGGGAGAGCTAATCTGTCAGTCCTCATGACCACTTGGTCAGGTGTGAGCCTGGTTGCCCTCACTGCTCCCAGTCCCTTTGCTGTCAGCTCTGCCCGGTCAGGGGAGCTAAGCCGCAGCCCTTGTGGGGTGAGCAGCAGCTCCACAGGGCCCCCTGGTGGAAGAGTTGGAAGAATGCCAGGTTGGGGGCAGTGGTTCCGTGGCAGGCCACATGTTAGAATCATCTGGGGAGTTCCCAAATTCGAGTACCAGAGTTCTGCTCCAGAGATCCCAATTGGACGGACTTTGGAGGGGCCCCATTCCCAGTACATGTTTACATATTTCTGCCTTCTCAGATACACGCTGTGGTTTTAGGATAGACATGGGCCAGCTTATGTGTGCAGTGTTAGAAGCTCTCGAGGTCAGCAGTAGAGTCTTGGAAGTTTTGTCGGGTACAGAGCACATCAGGATTGCCTGGGAGCTGGCAGGATGGAAGAAGGCCGACTGTGAAAAAGAAGAAAGCAAGGAGAGTGGATTTCTCAGCACACCTAGTCCCCCTCCATCAGGTGGTTGGGGATGGAGGCTGCTGGGATCTATATTTGGATTCTGATGAATCCAGAGTCCAGGTACTCAGGAGTTCTGGGAGATCCAGAGATGCTCACCCCATCCTGTGTTTGGGTCTGTGGTCTCAACTGTGACGCCCAAGGGGCGTTTCCTAGCCTGGCTGACTGTGAACAATGACTCATCTCCTTTCCTGAGAGCAGAATTTTCTCACAGTGCAGAGCAGGACCTGAGGCCACAAACCACCTCAGAGATGGCATCACTGTAGATGCATGGACTGTGGGGTGGCAAAGGCTTCTGCCCACAGCTTGGCAGCACACCTGGGCCTGGCAGCCCCAACCCTGGACAAGGCTGTCCTGCAGAGGTGAGGTGGCATTTCCTGATCCCTAGGAAGAACTGGATATTTGGGCCTCATTTTGAGAGGGGGTTTGCAGGGGTACTTGCGATGTAGAATCTCCCTGAGTTCAAATCCCAGCGCCCACAGGTACTAGTTTTGTACACTACTTACTGGTTGCAGAGGTAAGTTGCTCTGCCCCTTAGCCTTAGCTTTCTCACTCCTGCAACAAGATAGCCTCACAGGGCTTCTGCCTCACAGAACCTGCAGGTGAGGCCCTTAGAACACAGCCAGACACTTGGCAAGGGCTTCCTACCCATGAGCAGCCTTCCCACCACCCTCTGCAACTGATGCAGGCAGCTCAGCCACCACCCTTCCTGCGATGCATCTGCCATGCTCTGCTTCCTGCTATGCTCTGCACCTGCTCCAGGGCCCTGGAGTCAGGGTGAAGTCAAGGGTCCAGCCTCGCTGCACACAGAGCCGGGAACCTTACAAACTAGTCTGAGGCCTGCAAGTAAGGCGGTCCTGTGGCTCCTTTTGTACAGATAAGGAAATGAGCACAAAGAAGTTCAGTAATTTAAATATAGTCAAACACCTAGGAAGTGACAGAACCTCTAGCTGCAAAAGACCTTCCACTTTTTTTTTTTTTTCCTGTTAAGGTTCACCCTGAAGAAAGGCAGTTACAACTTCAGGGATGACTCTTCCCTAAGAATATCTGCATTTTAATAGGAATCAGGGATACCTTATAATGAATAGGTCCCCTTCCTTGGCACCTGGAATGGAATGGTTTGACTCATACCTGGATTTTGCATCTGTTTGCTTCTGTGTGTGAATCTCCCCCACTGGCAGTCACAGAGAAGAGTCTGGATTTACTCTTTGAGGGATGCAGTGGGCATTTGAATTATTCTGGAAACAGAATTCGTCCTCTGAGGGATGCAAGCAGAGCTGTAAGGGGACTGCCCCAGGGAACCTCCCTAGATCTACAATTTTTCCTCCCCCATTTGATGCCCCAAATCTCCTTTGTCCACGTGGGCTCTACCAGCTGCAAGGGAAATCTGTAGAGGAGGAGACTTGCCAGCAGGAAATGAGCTGCCAGTTCCAGCCAGAAATCTGCCCCTCCCCCTTCCTGTGCTTTCCCTGGGAGCAGCACGTTGTGATTAATGGATGCTGGTGGGGGCACAGGTGATTGTGACACGGAGGGCCCACTAGAGTGGAAATTGTGGTATCTGTGGGGGCAGAGGGCACAGTACAAGCCAGCAGGTGCAAGGCTGGTAGACTCCCCTATGCCAGGGAGGGGCAAGGACCGTTAGTGCCACCTGAGGTTCGGAAACATGTATGTTCCCAGGGGATTGAACAGAGTCATTTGAAGGCAAAGAAACGTGGGGTCACAGCCTCTCTTCAGGATGGGCCTGAGCTGAAGCTCTCTATAAAACAAATGTAACATCTGAGGGAGTGATCAGAGACAAAACCAATCTGAAAATGGGCATGGAAGCATTCTATCAGCATCAGACTCTTTGTGCTAGTAGTTTTCAAATTATTTAGTCAGAAGCCTTTAGGTTTTGTTGTTGTTGTTGTTTGGGGTTTTTTTAGGCTGTTTTTTTTTTTTGCGTGTGTGTGTGTGTGTGTGCGTGTGTGTGTCTTTTTGAAATAGGGTCTTGCTCTGTAGTTCAGGCTGGCCTTGAATTCACTTTGTAGCCCAGGCTGGTTTTGAACTTGCAGTGATCTTCCTGCCACAGCCTCCTGAAGGTTACAGGAGTGTACCATCACAGCCGGCTTGTTCTTTTTGTTTGTTTGTTTTTGGGGGGCTGGGGATTGTTTGTTTGTTTGTTTGTTTGTTTGTAACAGAGTTTTGCTATGTAGTCCAGGCCAGGCTTGAGTTCACTGTGTAGCCCAGGCTGACCTCAAACTTTTGATTCTCCTGTCTCAGCCTTCCAAGGCTGGAATTACAGATATGCACCACCATGCCCTGCTAGAAGCCATTTTAAAAGTTAAATCGTACATGGAGTGCCAGTGTTTAAATCAGGTTAAAGTGGCAGTTTATTAATACACATTTATTTTTACAAGTTCAAGTCTTCAACATTTACTTATGGAGGTCCATTAATAGAGTGATAACTCTGCTTTGATGCATACAAACATTGAAATGTGAGGTTTTAGATCAGGACCTACAGACCGTGGCTCATTGGTCTAATCCAAGCTGCCACTTGATTTTGTAAATAAAGTTTTACCGGAACACAGTCACACCATTGGTTTACACATTATCTGTAGCTACTTGAGACCATCTGTCCCTTGAAACCAGATAAACTTTGTTGATCTCTGCCCTGGATGGCCATTATATTGCTCCGCCAGCTGCATCCATCTAGTATTCCCCTCTCTTTCTTGCTTTGCCTGGCTCAGCTGCACAGCAAGTGATAACAGATTTTCAACAGCACACCTTACAGCCGTGGAGTGAACCTCAGTTCCATGCCACCTGAGCATTCAGGGAGAAATAAAAGGGAGCTGTGGTCTCATAACAACTGCTTGGATTCCTTCTTATCACAGACCAAAGTGAGACAGGGAACCCCACCGTCATTTATGATGCTTGTGGGATAATCCTTATCATATACCCGCTTGTCATTGAAAGCTTCAGCGTGTGCTTGCTTGTGTGGTTTGATGTATGTGTGAATGGTCCTGAACCTAACAGCAACAACCACACAAAGATGCCCAGTAGAGGGCTCAAACCCACTATTCCTGGTGGAAGATATATTTCAATCCTAAAGTTCAAGGTCAACCCAAACCTTATTCCAAGGTCCACACAAACCAAGTTAAACCAGCTGTGCCCATTGGCTGTGTTCCATCAGTCACAACGTGCTATGAAACACGTCTGAATGTTCACGTTCATGTTCTGGTTTAGTGGTAATAGGAGTCAAGCTGTATTTTCAGACTAAAATGCTCATGTAACAATTGAAGGAGCTCTTAAGCATTTTTGTGGAACACAATTTGAAAACCATCCTTTAGCAAACATTGATGATTCTTAATTTCAGCATCTAAGCATAACAGGGGAGGCTGGAGAGAAAGATTGGGTGAGAGGTGGCAGAAGGGAGAAGAACAGTGATGCTGTTGACAAGGGCAAGAATCACTGGGTGGGCAGTGGGGTCCAGGCAAGAGCAGGGTCAGTGGTGGGAGAAGTCCTTAGGCCACACAGAAAGACCTGGGGAGCACCCCCGAGACCTGTGCCATCTCCTAGGCACTGACAAGGACCTAAACTCCGCTGTTTGGCTGCTTGAGTGACTGCGTCTGTCCACATGGAGGAACAGGTGCCAGGGAGCATGGGGAAAGATTAAATGTGCACAGAGATAGCAGGGAGAGCACAGAGGTGTCTTCTGACAACTGTGCTGCGGGCCTTGGTGACAGAGGGGACAGGCTGGTCAGCACGTCCAGCCAGGGCTCCCACTGAATGGAGACCTGAGAAAATTGTGCTTAGACTGGGTAGTGGCTTTTAGCATTCCAGGCAAAGCCCAAAGAGCCAGGAATAAAACCCAGGAATCGCAGCTCCCAGGCCACCTGGCCTCCCCTCAGTGGGTGCAGGGAAGGGAAAACCAGGCCTGGTGGTTGGGGAGGCTTTTAGCTGAAAAGGTCTCGAGGGGATAAAAACTCCCCAGGCCTTTCTGAGGTTTTGCTGCTCAAACCCATAGAAAAGGGGTATTTTTAGATCGTAAAGGATGACCTCATTTTTTTATTTACATAGCCTTGTTTGTTTGTGTAGTTCTTTAAAAATAGCTGATATGTGCTAAGCTTAGTGCTCACTCCCTGAGCACCAATGGCAGAGCCACTGTGTGGGGAGAAACGCCTCTTTATCTAAGAAAGGGGCAGCCTTGTTTCCCAGGACAGATGGGAGCAAAACAGGACAGGTAGGAAGTTTCGTGGTTTTTCATGTCGCTTCTCCAAAATAGCCTCATTCCTGCCTCCCACTTCCTGCCGGCTCCACGCACGGCAGATTTTCTCTACCAGAAGACTGGTGTTCTGTAACGTCTCAGAGAGGCTCCAAGGCCTCTGGTGACAAGCAGACATCCCAAACCCTGAAGACCTTGTGTGTGACACAGAGGGCCCCAACTCCATTTGGACCACTGCTTCTGCGGCCTACTAGCTGTGTGACCCTGTGCAAGCTACTTCACCTGTCTGTGCCACATCGGTAAGATGGGAGTGACAACTCTAGCTCTTTCAAGGCACTCTTCTGCGGGTTAAATGAAGAAATACGTGTAGAGGGTTAAGCTGGCTATGGGCAATAGCAACTCACAATATTATCTTTTCATAAAGCAATAATGTCCTCCACGTGGAAAATCATACTAGCGCCCAAACCCCTCTTCTTCCAGCCCCTCGTCTGCTCCAGCCTATCCCTACATCATGCCTGAGAAATAGGAAGATAAGACACAAACCAGACTCTCTGCCCTGCTGAAAAACCATCCTTCCATCATTTCCAACACCTGTAGCAAGGGTCACAAATTTATCCTCTAAACAAACACAAAGTATGCATTTTAAACTCTGCAAGTCTTACAATCTCTCTTGCATCTTTTGTTGTCCCAATGTGAAAGCAGCCATAGACAATATATAAAAATTCACATGGCTACATTCCAGAGAAAACTTTATGTACGAAAGGTGGCTGGATTTCCTAACATCCAATCTGCAGGATGGAACCAGAACCTTACCTCTGCATTCCCAGTCCAACCTCCTCCTTCTCGCTCTTATGTGGAATATCCCATCTCTAGTAGAATCCTCTTCAACTTGCTGTTCCCTCTCTGGATTTCCCCCACCACCATCCCCATCCTCTAGGACCCTCCTCTGTGGCATCAGGAACCCTTGCTCTAGGACCTGTGTGACCATATCTTTGTCTCTAGCTTGGGCAGCTTCCCTCCAGGGAGGTCCTCTGCCTGCCTTCTCTGCAGCCCCAGAGGGTGCTGCAGGGGTTACTGTGGGTGCTCAGTGAGCATCTGGTACTGAATGCCAAGGTTTACAGGATGGACAGCTGCCCTCAGGGAGCTCACGGTGGTTAGGAAGCTACATGGGAGTTGGTGACAATCCAGCCAGCAGCCTGGGCAGGAGAAACAGACTGTGGGTTTGTCAGAGTACCCATGACAAATGGCATTTGAGCTTCATGGTAGGAAAAGAGGGCATTTGAATTGGACATTGCAGGGTCCGAAAGAGGCTTTCAGGGAGACAGCACCGGGCATGCACTCCAAGCTGGGGCACTGACTAGAGAAAGGCTGACCTGTTCTTGGCTCCAGGTGGTGAATGGTCAGACCAGCTTGGCTATAGTTGAGGCCTCTTTGGGTGACAGGGTCTGTGTCTACAAGCAGGGTTGGGGACCCTCAGTATTGGCAATAGTGAGGGAGTTTGGACTTAGTTCAACCACAAGCCCCCAACAGAATCAGCCTGGAGTGCTTCTTTACCATGCAGCTTTAGGGCTCTGTCCCAGACTGGAGGCTAGGAGGCTCAAGAAGGTTGAAGTTACATTCTATAGGAAAAGACTGTGCCATGATCATGGGTAAAGATCATAAGTACTATTCAGATTGATGTCACCTGTAGCAAGCAGGTGAATGGTTCTTCCCAGCCAGACTGGGGAGATGTGGGATAGGAATGAATGTTCTTCAGAGAGAAGAGGACATCCAAGCTCAGACATGGCAAGTGACTTGCCCCACGGCCATAGTAGCTACTAACAGATGTGGAATTGAGTAGTTCTGGAACAGGCTTCCTTCTAAATCAGGGCAGGGATGGTCCTGCAGGTGCCACAGATGCACAAGAAACAGGCCATGGTGAATGGTCCCTTGGCACAGCCAACCTGCCTTTTGCACAGGTGGTTTACTGATAGCTATTGCACAAATGAGGGAAGCGGTGGGGCGGGGTGTGGAGCAAGGATATGGAGTGTGCATAGGACACAGGAGAGTGGCATTGGGAAGTTACTCTGAGATTGCAAGTCTGGAGGTCTAGGAGCACAGTGGTCCCATAAAGCAGAGGCACAGGGAAGGTAAATTGGGTGCTAAGCAAACTGAACAACCAAGCCAAGGTGCCCAAAACAGAAAGTACAGGCCTAGGGCATGCCAAGCAGATAGGCAATGTATGTATCTGTGGGAGCCATGAAGAACTCCAGGAAAGCAATGCAAAGAGAGAGGCAGGGACAGAAAGGAATAAAGAATAGAGGGTTAAGGAGCAAAGGCTGAGGAAAGAAGGAACATATTTGCACACTGTATCCAGTGCAAATCAGAGAGGCCAGAGCAGAGAAGGGAGGGTTGGAAGACCTAGAAAAGGGAGATCTGAGCTACAGGTCACACAGGGAACTTGCTTCAGGCCCCTCTTTAGAATAAAGCCAGCCATCCTAAAAGAAGTGCAGCCATGGGTAAATAAATAGTTAGTCATCACACTGTCCTGCCCGCTTGTCAGGACAAGCCCTGCCATCTCACCTATGCCTGCGTTCTGTTGGCACCCATCCTTGGAATTATCTGGCAGCCAAGCCTTCATCCTCCTCTCCTGTGTCTTCCCTAGCCCCTTCCCCCTTGCCCTGTCACCCCTCTATCCATGTAACAGAAATTTATAGTCAGGAACAAAGCTCATCCCAAGGCACTTAGCCCTGAGACCAAGTCCCGCAGGGCCTATAACTTGCCCGTGGAGGGCTTTGAATGTCCAGAGATTCCTGCATTCACAAGTTCAGTGCCGAAGAGGAGTGGCTGGCATGCCTGGGTTCTCAGAGCATCCAGTCTCGGTGGCATCTTTTGGCCACTTGTGTGACTTTGCTATTTTGGTGCAGCTGGACTTGGGCCAAAGGGACACTGAGGCCCAGGTATCTGGATGCTTACCCATCAGGCCCTAAAATTATGGCATCTGCACAGCCTCCTGCAGAAGTTGATCTCAGGTGTGTTCCAAACTGTCCCCTCTCCCTGACTCCTGACACACACCAGTCACAGTGATCCTGCCACCATGATCCACCCTCAGAGAGATGCATCACTCTCAATTCAGGCCCACTTGGACACAAGCTGCTAAGTATCATTCCAAATGACAAAACACAAAATGCATTGGGATTATGTACTAGTGGGGAAAGTAGATAAACACACACACATTTATGAGCTATTAAACTTGTAAGTATATATAAAGTAAACATAAACACATTATCCTTTTCTTAAGTAAAATATATAATAAGTGACAAGGTAACATCTAGGAAAGGAATGGTTGGACTTATTTCAACCATAATCTATAGAATCAGCCTGGAGTGCTTCTTTACCATGCAGCTTCAGGGCCCTGTCTCAGACTGGAGGCTAGGAGGCTCAAGAAGGTTGAAGTTACATTCTATAGGAAAAGACTGTGCCATTTGGCTCAGGAACTAAGGGGACCTGAAGGCTGGTATTGGGCAGCTGCAGAAAGGGGCAGAGCTGGCCCTTTGGGTGTCTGGGCAGGGCTCTTGGACTGAGGCAGGGTCCTGTCTAGTGGGAACAGCCAGGAGGCCAGGCCGACGAGGCTGGAGTGGCGAGAGGAAGCTGCGGAGGGGAAGGCATATCATCCAAGGTCAGCGATCTGGGTGGAGGTGTGGCCCAACTGTCCTCTGGCTGCCCTTCCTGTTGCATGGAGACCACCTGCAGGAAGGGAGGACAACAGCTCAAGGCCGGCCAGGAGGCTGAAGCCATCATCAGGAGGTAACAGAGATGCAGACCAGGTGGCAGCTACAGCGGCCATGGGGAGTGGTTGGATTCTGACTATAGTCTCGGGTGTAGCCAGCATGGTTCACTGACAGACAGGGCATGAGGCCTACGAGAAGCAGTTTCGAAAGGGAAATCTGATGTTCCCATGGACTCTGCTCATGCCAGTCAGATTCCCCATGCCTCATCTGGAAAGCAAGCCATTTGATAGATACCCCTAAGATTGCTTATGGCTTGAAAACTATTTCAGTTCAGGTCAGTGGAAGCTGGGGTGATCAGTGAAGCCTTTGAAGACATGAGGAGGTCTTTAGGAGAGGACTTAGACCAGTACCAGTGACAGAAGGAGAAGGTGAAATGAGCAGCCAGGCAGAGAGTGACAAGAGCCGTGGGCAGTGTGGTAGCTGGAGCCCTAGCCTGGATGAGTGGGTGGGAGCCAGAGGCTACAGCAATGGGCACAGTGGCTCCCCAACACTACGCCCTTTGGAAGAGAACAGCAGGTTCAGAGCCTAAGCATATTTTGCAAATACTGAGGCCCTCAATTTTGAGCTTTTTCAGATGGACATGCTCAGGCAGGAAGGAACAAGGCCTGGCTGCTGGCCGGGGAGAGTTAACCTCCTGGCCCAGCACTGGATAACCACAAAGTCTGCTGAGTGCAAGGAGACTCTTCTGTGTGGCAGCCTGAGTGGCAAGCCCAGTGGCTCTGGGTTCTGGCACCATCCCGCAGCGGAACAAACAGCCCTCCCTTCCCAGATAATGGCCCTCATTGAGTATTGTGTCCATGGCCAGCGCCCAGCAATGGGCAGCTCGGCCTGGGTAAGTTTCCTCTCTTGGCTGCTTAGCAAAATATTTACACTACGCCTTCTAGTAAGACGGTTCCTAGGAGCCAGTGGGCAGAGGGAGCTGGAAAAATGCACCCCCCACCCCATGCCCATGCTCCCAGCTGCAGCAGTGTTGCCACACACCCAGTGGGTGAGCCTGGCTTGGTCATTGCCCACCAGGGTGCTATCATAAAGACATTGAACTAGAAGGTTCTAGAAAGCCTGCCCAGCTCCAAAATCATTGGTATCTCCTCTATAGAAGATGCATGCTGTTTTATCATCTGGGGGCAGAGTTTGGCTGGTCACTGGTATCTCCCACAGGGCTTCTTTTTCACAAAGGCAGGTGTGATTTGGGGGAGGTGAAGAGCAGAACTCAGAATTCTACCTCCTTGGCCCTCTCCTACATTGGGGTGTTAGGAAACATACCATCCCGCCCTGAGCATGTCTTTTAGTGAAAAGAAGGGGAATAGGCCAGCTCATTCCTGGGGGTGCCACATCCTGAGACATATCTAGACCAGGGAACACCAGCAGGCACAGTCATAGAAACATCTCTGAGGAGGCAGAGTCTGTCCTCAGCCCTCCAAGAGTTGTACCAGAGAAAAATGGTCAGAGGTGTGGTCTGCAGGAAAGAATCAAAGCCAGTGAGTGAAAAAATCACGCGGGTCATGAGTAGAAAGATGCCTCAAACAATAGGCCCTATAGCTATTTTAACCCCAAACATGGATTCTTTGACCCATGATCCTATTTCTGGGAATCTGGCCTTGAGAACAATAGGAACAGTCTGTAAAATTACATGTACAAAGGACATTTACTGCAGGATCTTAGTGGCAAAAAATTAGACTAACAGTAGGAAAATTCAAAGCTGTTATATCTACACCATGCCTGTTCACTTATTAGCAAGGATGAGAAGGATCTTGTGTCTGTTCAGAAAGGCAGTAGGTACATTGGCCAGGCATAGAGGATCTGGAGACAGACTACCAGGGTTCTAGATCCCACCACTTACCAACTACTTTGCGTAACTTCTCTGATCATCACTCTTCTGTTTAGTAAAAAAGGAACTGTAATAGTGTCTGCCCTGTATCTTGTTAGAGGGTCAAACTGAGTTGATGCATGTGATATGCTTATAAATATGTCTGGGACATACTACCTGCTAGAAACAAATGATCTTTCACCCAGAAAGATTATCTATGAGAAAACCCAGGTGCAGAGAAGTGTACGTAGGGTGATACAATTTTTGTAAAATTTTGTAAAAAAACAAAAAAGCCTCCTCAACCTTAACCCACTGCCAATGATAGTAAGATAGTAAGGGGAGAGGCGTGGAGGGGAGGGGAGGAGAAATGAGGACAGGAGAAGAGAGGAAAGAAGAGAAGAGAGGGGAGGGAAAGGGAGTGAGAATGAGAGGAACAAGAACAAGAAAAAATGTCATTGCTGCTGCCCCAAGTAGCTCATGGCCACTTGAGAGCAGCCCGGAAGGAAGGTTTGCATCTTGTAGAGAACTCAGCCCAGTGCTCTGAAGGTCCCTTCAAACCCTGAGTCTCTGCAACTTCATGGATTGGTGGCTTGGTTGGTGGTTTAATTTTACAGGAATGCCCGTTGTCCAGTCATGGTATCTGTCAGTGGGACTACTCAGTCCCACATGGGGGTCTCCAAGCATCCTCCCAGGCCTGGCTTGATTTAGATAAGTCAGGTCAACAGTGATGCTGTCACCCCACCGGAGATGGACTCCAAGCCACACCGTACTCTGATCCACCCCTGAGTGACATAGGCTCTGGGAATAGACAGACAGGTGACAGGCTGAAAAGACCCCTGCTGAGGGGTAGCCTTCCCGGAAATCAGAGCCACTTTATCCACTTTGGCTAAAGCCACTTGACATGGGTCCAGAATGATATGATAGCAGAAGAAAACCCCTTTGTTTTCTTGTCCTTCACACACATGTAAACATTATACAGTATGTTAGCCATATAATGGCAATGAAATGGACAATAATATAATGAACACCCATGAGCTCACCACCCTGCTTTAAATAAGACTTGACAAATATGGTAGAAGCATCTGCCCTGCCCGCACAAGCTCAGGTTCCTTCTCTTTTCCTAAACTGGCTGATATCTTGTACTTGTTTTATCATCTGCAAATGTTTTCTGGCACGTTCCAAGTGCCAGGCAAAGTGCAGGGCTCTGGGCTTATCACAAGGCTTGCTGTGGAGTTGTGTGAGACCCCATCCCTCCCTGCCCATGATTCTTCCCTTTAGTGACTTTCCTTCTTGGATGACATTTGTCTACCTGTGCTTATGAGACAATGAAGACAGCAAGGCTGGGGTCCCAACACCTGCCCTATCACTAGTCTTGTGATCTTGCGCTAGTGCCTTCCTCTCCCTAGGTCCCAGTGTCATCGGTCAGAAATAAGGGGATTTCTCTAAGGGAACCCATGGGCAGAGTAGGCCATTCACAAAGTACTGAGTTCCCCAGTGCACTTGGGTGGGGTAGGTGCTTATTTCTCATGTGTAATATATAGACTACTGGTAGTTTATCAGGTGATTTTAGGGGAACATGGAAGAAATTCTTTAATAGTAATTTATTTAATTGAATAAAAACATAGCTTTGGCAGATACACCTGGTGTCCTTATTAGTTAGGACAGGGCTGTGCTTAATTCAAGACAGTAGAAATTTAAATACTAATTTTATAACAGTACAATATGATGATATAAATTTTTGACAAAATTTATAATGATGCACTCAAATGGCAGTGTTCCAAACAGCAGCTGGTGGCCTAAAGGATGGGCCCACCAGGCATTCATAGGTCCTAAGGAAGCCTGGCCCCTGGCTCAGAACTGGCACGTCAGAGCCTAGGGAAATATGGGGTGACTATGACTTCATGAATGGCTCCCTGCTTAAAACAGCAAAAGAGAAATCTCCTTCAGCTCTTAGTGCCAAGAAGAGCTTAGCTTTTATTGAGGAATTGGCCTGTTTATCATCAGGACACTGGGAATGTACAGTTCATCTTGCTGCCCTTCTTTGGGTTCCAGAAGTCACACATCAAACCTGAGGTCCAAGAGAAACCACCAGATGGGCCTTTCTTGCCAACTTACTCACCTCTAGTCCCTTCTGGTGGAGCTTAGATTTACTGTTTCCCCTGGGTTGACAGATCCTCTGTGGAATAAAGCCGATTAAAATTGCAAAAAGGCAGAAAGAGAATTAACTAAGTAATTAATAAATGCATGCACAAATAGTTCTTCCTCTGCCTGCCGGGGATTCCTGATGGGAGCCACTGACCCACCGAAAGGGTGCCTGGGTCAGACAGGCAGGGTGTTGAGTTGGGCCGATCTCAGCCTGTCCAATCCTATATCCAGGGATTGGAACCAATCAAACCCTGGGCACCTGTTGTCCCTCTTGAGCTTTGCGACCAACTGATAAATAGGACTTTCCCTTCAGGGGAAAAGTAGGACCAGAGCTGGTGGCCTTTGGGTTACCAAAGAACAGAGTTTACAGGCAGCCATTTCTTAGGGCCCAGCCAACATAGAACATACTGAGTGCACCATGAGTCCCTAACCTCTCTTGTGCTGCTGCTGGTCCCAGTCTGCCTATGCCATAACCTCTCTTCCAGTGGCCAGCCCCATATACCTGCTGCCAGACCCCATGCTGTCCAGTGGCTGACAGTAGCCAGCTCCAACCTGCATAGTTTCACAGGCTTTGCGACCTTAAAACCAAGGGGCATCAGAGCACTCTGAGAAACACATGAAGCACTAATGTTTTTAAATCAAATGACTAATACCAGTATGCTAAGTGAAAGAAGCCAGATATAAAAGGCCACATATTGGATAATTTCTTTTATATGAAATATCTGGAAAAAGCAAATTCATAGAGACAGAAAATAGATAAATTAATGGCTGCCAGGGGTTGGGGGAAGAGGAATGTGGAATGACTGCTAATAGGTAGAAGTTTCTTTTATGGAATGATAAGGAATGTTCCAGAATTACAGGAATAGTGATTGTGCAATAAATTAAAAAATTACTTACATATATACTTTAAAACAGTGCTTTTTTAAAAAAGCAAATGATTAGATGCCATCTAAGAAGTTACATTTATGAGTGAGACACTCATAATTTAGGAAGTGTTATTAACAGATTAACCTATTCTCTGGGTTCAGAAAGTAATGCTAACCCCCTTTTGCAGAAAGGGGTGAAAGTGACTTCTTAAAACTGTCCTTCACGGTGGTTTTCCACAATTATAGCTTCATTTGTTCACTCATTCCTTCATTCATTCACTCACACCCCAATCCCTGACAGACACAGGGAACGTGACCCTTGTGGAACACAGACCTGTGCTCTGGCACCTGTCTCTAGGACACGGTATGTGGAAGCATGGGAATGAGGTGCAAGACAAATGGCTCAGCCCCCACAAATCACATACCAGAAGTTGGCAGCTTCCACATATTTAAGTATCCGATCTCATAGAAGTAGAGAGTAGAATCATGGTTAGCAGAATTGGGGAAGGGGACCATGGGAAGAAATCAGAAACCTGATACCAAGTTACAATTAGAGAAAGATAAAGTTCTGATATTCTGGTGCACAGTATTATATATTAATTAAAAATAAAATTAACACTTAGGTTTAAAAAAAAAAGTGGTCATCATCATTGCCACAAGAGAGGGACACTGTCTATGACCAAGGCAGGAAGACAGGAATGTGATCTTGTTTAGGAAACAGAAATCCCACACTTGGGCCAACCTTGTGGACAAACCCATGCCTGGAGAGAAGAGGGCATGATACAAAGAGCTGGGATTCTGGGGAAGGGAGTGGGGAGTCCCTGCAGGTGAGCAGGGTTGGCCCCACCTGGCCCATAGGCGATGGAGCCTTGGGCACTTGCCCTGAAGCCGGCTGACTCAGAACCCAGCCCTTCTGGCTGCCCTCCATTGCCAATCCCCAGGGCATCCCCAAGAGTCCTTTCTCCAGGTTCCTGGAGCCTCCCTGGAAGAAGGTGTTAACCTGCTGCCTCACTGGGACAGCCACCAGCAAACCAGCCAAAAGCAAATGTCTAGACTCTCCTGAGGTTCTGGGTGGAGAAAAAAAATCACCAGGATTTCGAGCTTTCATGGCCCAGCTCTGCTCACCCCTTGGAAGGTGAGGGTGGGAGGGCCTGGCTCTGAGGAAACTGAGGGGTAGTCTGGAGGGGGCCCTCAGCAGCCCATGGCTCTGTGTCTTAGTTTATGAGGATTGACAAGACTCCTGGTCCCTGAGTTCAGGGTACCATATTTATCCACACTGAGGATGGGTCGAAAATTCAGAGCTGAGCCCAGGACATCCTCGGGAAGCCAAGACTGAGAAGGAGGGACTGGCTGTTAGTTCAGCCAGCCTTATATAACCCACTTCACCTCTGTTCCCTTATCTGCACGATAAAATGATAAGGCCCTTCCCAGAGAGTGTTTGAGGAACTCCTCAGGCGGAAGTGCTGCCCAGACAATTCGCTTATAGTCAGCAGAGCAGATAGAGCCATAAATAACAGGCTGTCTGCAGGATGACCCTGAGTAGCATGACAGGAGATAAGGACTATGAAAACATTGAATGAGCTATAGCTGCTGCATGAGTATAAGGTGGCATCATTCTTGGTATTACTAGTACTATCTGAGGTAGAGGGGGAAGCCCACACTAGAGAAAGGGGAATTGGTTCTGTGTGGGACAGTAGAGGTCCTAGGGAGACATTGGCAGTGGGGTCAGTAGGACTTGACTGGACAAAAAAGGAAAAAAGGGATACTGGGCATCAGGGCCAAGGGTTGGGCTTGAACCAAGGCCAGGAGACAGAAATGGTGGGAGGGGCACACAGGGTACAGTGTGGGGAGTGGGAAGAGGGAGGTCAGAGGCTGGTGAGGTGGAGGAAGGGCACCTAGACAACGCAGCAGGAAGGCGAGGTGAGGGCTCACCCTGTAGTCATCCTGGAATATCAAGAAGGGGTGTCCATATCCACAGATCTGGTCAGGAGGCTCTTCAGAGCCCGAGTCAGGCGTGCTGGGGTGAGTGGGGCCTCAGGTAGCTGGTAGACCCAAGCTAGGGAAAAGAAGCATGCTGAATGTCAGGGTGGGGAAGGCACCCGGGACCCCACCTCCGTTTATAGCCTATTTTCCAGCACAGACTAGGGGAAGACTTACCCAGGATGCCCAGTGAGGTGAGGGAAAAGCCAGGTCTCTGGGTCCCCAGGCCTGAACAAAACTCAGGTTTTGTTTGCTTGGTATTACACAGGAGGTAGCTACAGCACAGACTTGGAGCCACCTGCCTGCCAGACTCCCACCCCACACAGAAGTGGACATGTGCCCTGGGGCCAGTCACATGAGCTTGTGTGCGTCCGTTTTCTTGTCTATAAAACAAACATTAAAAAACACCATTACCTATGTCTTAAGATTGTTTTGATTGTTGGGTCATGGGCCTGGAGTCTTAGAGTCCTGGCACTTCGTCATTGCTGTGTAATGTCAGTGCCTCTTGTTATTGTCGCAGATGCTCTGCAGTTTGTCTCTTGTCATAAGACATGATTCCTCTTTCTTACATCACCAGTCCTCTTGCCATTGTGTTGCTTATCTTTTCTTCTTGCTCTTTGCCTTTTTCCTGAATTAAATGCACTTGATCTGAGCTTGTCCTAGAGGAGAACTGTCATTATGCTGTGATCAATTGACTTCAGCATTTATCTCTTCACCCATAGCTGTTCACTTGTTCACAATGCAGTGGGCAATTAGCAATCTGTGCTTGAACCTTTGGGAAACTCTGAAAAGTAATTCTCAAAGAGTCTCTTTCTGCTCCAAGTCCCCCACTCATGGCCTTCTGCCAGGACAGAATTTTCAGAATCGCCTGTTTTGGATCGAAAAATGATGTGTGAACTGCAAGAGCATATTTTCTTGTAACACAGCCTTGGGAAATCCTACTGGACAATTTCCTCTTGCTCAGAGAGGATGAAGGTACATGGGGGCTCAGAGTGATTTTCAGCAGCCTGGGAACTGCTCCTCTGGGGGATGCAGACAGTGGTTCCCCAAGGACTTTGGGAGCTCAGAGGCTGTCCCAAAAGGAAGGCCTAGGTCAGAACCTGAAGTGAGAATTGCTGCCCAGAAAATGGCGTTTGGAATTTATTGAATGTCACCAAATTCCCCAAAGGGGTTTGAAGACCGAGTTCTCTCCTCAGCTGCCCTGAGTGATGCCAGGGGGAGCGCTGGACTCAGGGCTTGAGGCGGCTGTTGCATTGTCATCAGTGGCCTCCATCGAGGGTGGTGCCTGAGCCGGGTTTCCAGGACCTGAATATTCTGTCTCCCTCTAGCCTTTCTTATGAGATCTATTTCAACAAGGTTGACTGGAACCATCTTTCCTCCACCCACAATGACTCCCCTAGGCCAACAGCTGAGTCCTTCCGTTGTCACAGAATCGCCCGCCCTTGCCAGATACTAGTTACTAAGCACTATCAGTGTGACAGCTACTGTGAGGTAAATGAGACAGGAACCTTGTCATAAAGAACTGTCCCCATAGGGGGAGAAAAGCCTGTAAACAAAGAAGTTACAACACAGTGTGAGGCCTCCAAGGGGAGCACTGTGCCCAGGGACAGGGCAGAGGGGCCAGAGCCATCCTGCTGGAGTACTTGGTGTGTGTCTGGGTATGTTAGAGTTCTCCAGGGAAACAGAACCAATAGGATTCTCTCTTTCTCTCTCTCTTACCCTCCCTCCTTCCCTCCCTTTCTCATTGTAGATATTGGTAAAGGGCTTGGTGGTTTATGAAAGGTAAATTGCCTCTTAGAACAATGAGACAAACTTTAGAGCCACTGGGATGATAACCTTGAGTGCTAACTATGTGCCATGCATTGTGCTAAGTGCTTAAAACACACAGGATCTCAAAACAATTCCAGGGTATGTGAGGCTGATTTTAAAGAATTGATTCAGACAATTGTGAAAGCTGACAAGTCCTAAATCTTCAGAGTGGGCCAGTATGTTGGAGAACCAGGTGGAACTGCGTACTCCAAAGACAGACTGCTGGCACACTTGGTTTCTTCTCTGGGAAAGCTAGTTTTCTCTACTTGGGCTGTTCACTAATTGCTCATGACCCACTCCTACTACGGAAGGTATTTGGTTTTATGGGACGTCTATGGATTTAAATGTTAATCTCATCTAAAATGCACCTTCACAGAAACTACTAGAATAATGTGTGATGATATATCTGGGCCCGTAGTCCAACTAAATTGATACACCAAATTAATTGCTATAGGTGAGCCTGAAGGACACTAAGAAATATGCCACACATTCAGGAGGAAAGGGGCATTTTAGGCAATGGGAATGGCTCCTGTTCTGAGAATTCTGCAGCTCACACAGACTGGGAGAAAGGATGGAAGAGGTCAGCTAGAGATACAGCATGGGGTCTGTGAAAGAGATTTTGGGAGCCATGCTTGTGAGGCCTTAACTAGTGGGGAGCAAAAGGTCTTAAGAAGTCATTATGGGTCAGATTCATTTCTTGGGCAGCCTCTTAGGGTAGGTAGGACCCCCTTCTCTGAGCACGCTTAGTGTACACAATGTGTTGGCTCTTAGCTCCTGTGGCTGGCAGAGTACTGGGAGTTGGCTGCTCAGCCTCCACTGGGCCCTGATTTATGGCATCAAAAGCACTTTCCAAGGGGAAGACACTGTGGAGACCAGAGACGATCAGATCAGAGAATCCTACAGCCAGGCCCCAAAAGTCAGTGATTTTTATCACAGAAAATTCAAGCATAGGTCACACTGAGAACAACAAAAATGAAGAGCAAGACCAGCTGCCAGTGTTCTTCCCTGAAGACCCCTTCAGAGGACCAGGTACTGTCTGATCCTGCTGTTTGCTTCCTACAGGAAGAGACAAACAGCTAGGGATAGCCCAAACTCAGAAAATGTTTCCTAACTTCTGTCAGAGGGCCAGGTCTAACAGAGGCTGAGTGAGGAGGTTTCATCCATTTCTCACAGACTCAGTGTGGGGCAAGGAGTGAGCAGGGGAATGTTGGCAGCTCCACCTCGTGTAAGAGCACCATTATGCCTCCTATGGAGAACATCTCTTGGCAATGCCAGGAGCTCCTGTGCTGACTTCCCATGCATACTGCGAGACTTTCTGTCCCATGCTTCACCTCTTACAAAGAACCCCATCCCATTCCAGGCAGAACCTTTCAGAAAGCAGAACACCCCAAAAGACCCCTTATGGACTTGGCTGCTTCACCAATATTCTTCTGTTCTTCCATAGTGATGGAAGTGTTAGCAGGGTATATGGCCACCCAGCTAAAGACCACATTTCTTAGCCTTCCTAGCAGTTAGGTATAATCATGTGCTGGTGTGAACTGAAGTGACAGATATGACTCCTAGTCTTGCCCTACCCTTTCTTTGTGGACATGATGGTGGAAATTGGGAACTATGTGCTGTAAATGACAAAAACAAGATCAAAGATGCCCACACTGGGAAGTTACCATATCAGTCTCAGCCATTTATGCCCAGACTATTATGTGAGACAATAATAAACTTCTGACTTGTCTAAATTCACTTTTTATAGAAGCTCAAACCTACAGCATCACACAAATACTAATTTAAAACATAATCCCTCTGTCATACATATACATAGGCAACCAGAATCAGCAGCCAGTGGAAGAAAGCTAGTAGCAGGAATAGGAGTTTGAAAATGGAAGAAAAGAAAGAGCTCATTCCACTAAAAACACAGTTAAAATATTAGAAAACCCCTAAATAAATTATCATTAATAATTGATAGGTTGCTCCATTTTATAGAAGGGAAGAAGTTGCTAGGAAGATGGAACAATCAGAGAACAAGAAATAATTATAGAAAATTTAAAATATGATTTCTGAGAAAAATTTAGTAGTTACATGGAAATAAATGATGGATATGAATGAAGAACAGCTTGGTGACATAGAAGTTAAAATCAAGAAAATGTCCCAGAAAGTAGAGCAAAATGTGAAGGAGAAAAAAAAATTAAGATCTATTGAGGTTCAGCATCCATCAAACAGGAAAGCCAGAAGTAGACACCACAGACAATGGCCAGGGGGAAGATAGGTAGAAATAGTCAAAGATACAAACAAAGAAACTTTCCTTAAGTATAAGAAATGCAGATTTAGAGTAAAAAGAACACATTTAATTTAGGGCAAAACAGTAAAATAAACATTTAGACACATCTTGGTGAAATTTAAGAAAAAAAAAAGCTAAACAAATTCAAGGGAGTCAAAGTTAAACCACAATTTCTCATCAGTAATACAAGATGCTCCAGTGCAGTGGAGGATCCTTATTTTGAGCCAAGAATCTTTTCCTGTCAAAGTCATAATCATACTGTTTATGATGGTTAATCTCAATTGTCAACTTGCTTGACTTGAGAGACACTGATGAGGTTAGTAAACACACTTTTGGGTGTGTCTGGGTGAGCCCCCAGGCTGTGACCTTACTCAACCCTTATTATCAGGTCTCTTCCCCGACGCTGTGCTTCCTGGCTGCTGTGTGTTGAGCAGCTTTTCTCCATTGTCTCTCCACCATGAAGTTTTGTGGAGTCAGCCAACCATGAACGGAAAACCTCTGAGACATGAGCCAAAAAAACTCTTGCACCCTTTAAATTGTATATATCAGGCATTTTGTCCCAGCAACAAAAAGCTGACTAATACCATGGTTATTGGCTTCATTTTTTTTAGAATTAACCTGTATACTGGATTATAATGTAGAAAAGAAATGAGAATGTTATAATACTTAGCAGTAGAGAAGTAGTGATATATAGCTAACAAAAATCTGAAGGGTAAACAAGAGACAAGGGTGGAAAGAAGGGAAAGTACACATTTCATTGTTCATCGCAGGATGTGAATAGACAATATCTCAGGCTTACAGATCAGATAATAGCAAGTTATATACATATATACATATACATATATATATATACATATATATATATATATGTATATATATATATAACTTGAAGATGATTGTATAATTTCCAGAACCATAAAATATGTAAGTACATGTATACACACACACACACACACACACACACACACATATATATTTGTGGAATGAAGTGAATGCAAGTTGGGGGAAAAGGTAAATGTAAAAACTGCCTGAGCATAGCAGAGACTCAGTACCCACTAAGGATGCTTTGGCATTCAAGGTTTTAGGAGACATCAGGCCTTTGGAAAATTAACAATTTTAGAAGAAATAGACTTCATGATCACATAAGTACCATACTCCGCTTTCCCCCAAAATAAGGCCTAGCTGGAAAATAATCAGGCTTGAGAACCAGAGATCAAAAATGCCAGCCCCAAATAGCCTGTCCTTGCCTTATCTTCCATTACCCCCACCCCAGTGACTATGCTCTAAGGCAGATAAGACCAAGACAAGTTAATTGGCCCTGGCACTTTTGATCTCCAGTATTTAAGTCCAATTATTTTCTAACTAGGTCTTATTTTCAGGGAAATATGGTATCTCATCAGTTACTTGCTGCCATCCAGTCACAGCTGGATAGTGGAGGTGTCATGGCAATGAGAAGACCTGTTCATTCACTTAGTGAACATTTGTGGGGAGCTTGTTTAAATAAAGAGATCCAAAGGCTAATTTGATTCATGCCTTTGACTTCACCCCCACTCCTGAGCCTGACACTAACCGCACTGAACCACTTGCCTTCTTTCACATTCTGGGTGCCTCCTGCTCTTCTCACACTGGTCCCGCGCTCCGCTTGATGCAATCTCATTCATCCCTCAGAGGCCAGAGTCCCTTTCTTAAAGTTTCCCTGGAGAGGCTGCTGTAGGCTCCCAGCAGGCAGCCCCTTTCTTTTTTTTTTTTTTTATAATTTTATTTTAAGAGGAAAAAACAAAACAAAATAAAACAGAATAAAGGGTAGCGACAATACAGTATTCCAAGGAAAAAAGGAAAAGTGCAACAACAATAAAACCTGAGAAATTATTACTTGACTAATTACATACTGACTTCTTGGAAATAGTTGTTCACATTACAAAGTTAAAATATGTAAAGTAGACATTCAAACAGTGACACTGTTAACAGTTCTGCTCCACGATCTGACAAAAACAACAATATGGTCATCCATCTTACCCACTCAAATATACATGAAATTATATCAATAGGGTAAAATTAAACACAACAAAACAGAACAAAGCAGATCACAAGAAAGCAATGTAAGACAAATTTCAAAGCTAGACAATTGGAGATATTCACTTGCTATCATATTGACTCTTGTTTTCTTCCAAATAGTTGTCCACATTGTCACATATAGGGAATTCACATGAAACAACCTAGTATGGAATTGATCTGAGCAGGACGAGGAGGGCATTACAGGTCTTCAAGACCAGACATTAGGGAAGCCATGAATGGCTGACATAGTGTCTCTCATTCTCCTCAAAACAGCTGTCCATACCTTAATGTGTGTTGAACTTAAACAAGGCAAAGCAAGCTAAGATCACTTTGAACAAAAAGTGATAGTTTTGCTGGACTTCACATCATGACATTATGGAATCGGCACTGGGTATTGTACTGTCTTTTTTTCTTCAAAGTAGTTGTTCATTTCAACATGTGTTATGTAGTTGGTTCTCGTAAACTGTTTATAAGCTCTACACATACATGAGTCTCTACATGTATATCTATCATTTCTGTATTAGCAGGAAAAACAAAACAAAGCAAGATAAAACAAAACAATTCCTAGAAAAGCATGAGGCAGAAAAGTCACATAAAACCGCAATACAAGGTGATCTACAATGGTTACCATGGTGTCTCAGCAGTATATAACAACATTAATAAAAACAAAGCATTAAAGACATTAT